>JADBJO010004794.1:172712-185478 GCA_016801955.1 Conus betulinus | reverse complement strand
GAGAGAAACACAGACAGGACAGAGACAATTGGATAGGCCATGCCCTCCATTGGGAGAAAGTGCATTTCTTAAAGAGGTCTACATTAGTCAAAAAGTATGTTAGTGAGAAGGGGGGGGGGGGGGGGTGAGGAGAAGGGGCGTTGGAACAGGGTGGGGGGAAAGAGTGGTGGATGGGGGTTAACAGCAAAACTTCTCAAACTTATTCTCATTTGCCGAATGATCTACACTCGCTGTAAAGTTCCTGAGAACTGGAGGGGGGTGGACAGGAAGACGAGGGTTTGGGGGGGTAAGCATGCATGCTCCGCCAGTTCTGGACAATATATGCTGATGACCTGTTCCTAACACCTCTTTCCTCTTTTTTCCGGACTATGATTTCCGAGGTGCTTTCAGATTTTTTTTTTTTATTTTTTGAGGGGGGGGGGGGGGAGGGGGTGGTGGTGAGGACGGGAGATTGGGTGCAAAAGAGAGACAGACAGACAGACAGACAGACAGACAGACAGACAGACAGAGACAGAGAGGCACAGAGACAGAATTAGACAGGGGCAGAGACAGCGACAGGGAGACAGACAGACAGAGACACAGAGACAGGGACAGGGACAGACAGACAGACAGACAGACAGAGAACGAGAGAGATAGTGCATGTGCATTGGTGGGAAGGGGTGTGGGTGCCAGAAAGGGGGAGGAGTTTCAGGGGTGAGGGTGGATGGGGGACAAAAACTTCCATCCCTTTAACTGACCTGTAACTCCTTCTCTGAAAGAGAGAGAGAGAGAGAGAGAGAGAGAGAGAGAGAGGCTGCTGTCAGTTAGTGTATGTTGGGAGCCCCAGTCTGCTGACAAATTCAGCAGGAAAACGTGTCTGGAGTTATGTATTTACTTCCCGCACTGTTGGCCGGATGCTGGTGTGTCACGACGTTTTACGCCTGTCGCTGCCATTGGCGTAAATCCTGCTGCCTGCCAGACCCTTAGCACTGGTGTGGGTGAAAAATGCTTCCCTGGGGTACTGTGTGCACTTTCGGCCATTCTCCAGTCCCAGAAAGTATGTTAGAGATTTGGCTCCTGTGTATGGCATGGGATTTTTTTTTTTTTAACATAAAACAGTGAGTATGTTTTTCATGTGTCTGTTATTTTTCGAGTATGCATGGATTTCTTTTGTTTGTTTGCTTTTGTTAAAAGTTATGACTACGTTTTTGATATTTTTTGGTACAAACTATTCCTGATACATTTACTTGTTTATTTATTGAGTTTTTTTTTTTTTTCTTCAGAAATACGTGATGATGTTGAAGAATATTTACAAACTTAAAAGGAATTACTGCCCCCTGGTCCCCCACTTATAGGCTTATAGGCAGCATTAAGCGCGCGCGCTCGCGCACACACACACACACACACACACACACACACACACACACACACACACACACACACACACACACACACACGTACGCACACAGGCACGCATGTACGCATGCCTAGACAGACAGAGACAGACAGACAGGCAGGCAGTCAGACAGACAGAGAATGATTCATCTTAATGAGCTATTACCCTTTATGAAGGGGTTTTAACTTCTACATTTTGAACAATACCACAATGTTTACATGACGCTTTGGACATGCAAGTAAAAACAAATCGCGATGACAATTGTAGAAGCATTTCATCGTTTGTTTGTTTTTTAATAGGCACACATAAAGAAAGTATTTCACTGGACAACAGGACAGTATTTACAAACAACAAACAAAGTCATGTAATATGTCACATAGTGTCCTCATAGATACATCATGACATTTACAGAAAATACGTTACATAATCATATTTCAGTCATATTGTTCCATTTGATGCCAAGGTCGCGGACAACTTGCAAAACAAAGCTAATTATATTCTATGCATCATAAACATTATTCTTGTTTTAGTGTTATGTATGGAAACCATTTTGTCCCGTATTCTGCATAATTCATCTCCATCGAGTACATATGTTTCTCAATTTTATGTCTGTAGCATAGTTCCTTTAGAAACATTATTAGGTTAGGTTTCATCTTATTAATTCTACATTTGTATGTGAAATATTTTCCCATTAAAATGATTACGCCTAGCTTATCATCTGTTTTCGCTTTCTCATCAGTGCAAAACAATATAAGCTCTACATTCAATGACAATCTTTCACAGTGTGAAACCCTTACTTTTTAGAATATTTTCAAGTTCTTTCAGAAAGTATGTGCAAATTCACATTCCCACAAGTAGTGACTAATTGAATCTTTCTCTCTATTACAGAAATTACACATGTCACTATCCACAATTCTTTTCAAAATACTGTTAGTTACCAGAATTCTGTGACATATTTAAAGCTGGGAACCATTTCAGTTTTATTTCTTTTGTTTTCTTAATTCTGTTTAGTACGTCTGTCCAATTAACAGGTTTGTTAAGGCGTTGTTCCCATTTCAGAAAAGAGCTGATGTTTAAAACTTCAGTGTCTTCTATCATATATATCATAATGAATGCGTGCCCCTTTAGTGGCGCTACAAATTTTTTGTAACGCTAATGTTCTGTCGTTACTGATATTACTGTCGAGTTTCATTGACATTTTCTTCGCATAATCTTTTATTGATTGTACGCAACTTATATAATTTAGAAAAACTGACCCCAGATCCCAGTTTCTCTGACAGTGTGTGACAGCTTATAAAGTTACCATTGTGATCAAGTAAATGTTTAACCAAAAAATATATTGTTCTGCGTCCATTTCTTGTAAAAGAACGGTTTATTTCCCACTTTGAACTTTTCGTTACAAAAAAAAAGTAGGTTCAGTAGCTAGATCTTTGTTATTTTTTTTTATTCTGCACGGTTGCAAAAAAATATATTATATATGCCTGAAAAATATTTCATCGTTTGTTTGTTCAACGTGTACATCTTGCCGACATGGGAAGGATGCAGTGAGGGTTGGAGGGGGGGGGGGGGGAGAGGGGGGGGGGCAGGATAGTGTAGGTGTGAGTGTGTGTGTGTGTGTGTGTGTGTGTGTGTGTGTGTGTGTGTGTGTGTGTGTGTGTGTGTGTGTGTGTGTGTGTGTGTGTGTGTGTGTGTGTGTGTGGTGTGTGTGTGTGCATGTGTGTGTTTATGTGTGTGTGTGTGTGTGTGTGTGTGTGTGTGTGTGTGTGTGTGTGTGTGTGTGTGTGTAGGGGAGGAGGCATGGGGGCTAGTTATGCATTTCAAAGAAAAGGCAGACAGAAACAAACAGAATACTACTCCGGAGGTGAGAAGGTGAGAAAGAGAGAGAGAGACAGAGGGGGAGGAGAGAGAGAAACAATGTGTGTGTGTGTGTGTGTGTGTGTGTGTGTGTGTGTGTGTGTGTGTGTGTGTGTGTGTGTGTGTGAGAGACAGACAGACAAGACAGACAGAGAGACCAACAGGCACAGAGAGAGAGAGGGGGGAACAGTGAGAGAGAGAAAGAGAGAGGAGAGAGAGAGAAGAAGGAGGGGCGAGGAGGAAGGCATGGAGCCAGACGGACAGACAGACAGACAGGACAGACAGACAGCACTCAACCTCGTCACAAACTACATTATCATTGACCTAACCTGGTTGGCCGGCAACCTGCACAATGAAGACAAATACGGCAAAGAGCAAAACTCCTGTTGCAAGACCACTCCATTGTTCCTCTCGCCAGTCGACAAATGACAAAGGGCAAACCTCAGGAGGAGGAGAGAGAGAGAGAGAGAGAGAGAGAGGAGAGAGAGAGAGAGAGAGAGAGAGAGAGAAACTGTCGTATACCAGGACCATTTTTTCACCTTTGCTGTCACAGTTAGGTAGATTTCGACCCCAACACAAAGAAGATTCTTCACACACACACACACACACACACACACACACACACAACACACACACACACACACAACACTGCATTTGATCATACTTTAAAACTGATTTGATAAGAAAAAAGCAGCTGTTTCTCATTATTATTTCTTTGATCATCATGACCACAAGCATTATCATTGTCATCATGTCATTACCGTCAATTCACTAATACATCATTCTAATTTCACATATCTTTATTTTCCTTCAATGTGCATAAACAGGTGCGCTTTTACTTTGTTGTGTGAAACTCCAGATACAAAATTACCTACTGACAAACGTCAATTTTTTTTCAACTTTATTTTTCTCCTTGCAAAGACAAAAACATTTTACATAAATTCATAGCATTTCAGTTCACATCAGTATATAAATCACACCATTTATGTTTCAACAGCCAAACGTTTACATTCAAATCACGTACCATAAACAGTTTCCGTACCATGTGTTAGCTTATTTGCAAGGCAGGGTTTTTCAAAAAATTGATTAAATACAAATAGACAACCAAAAACAAAGCAAAAACAGAAACAACAGAAAAGAGAGAGGAGGAGAGAGAGAGAGAGAGAGAGAGAGAGAGAGAGAGAGAGAGAGAGAGGAGGAGGAGGAGGAGGAGGAGGAGGAGGATAAAACACGACAAAGCCACAGGGGATCCATACGCAAATGCATAGTAAGTGATACGGAGACAGACTAGTCCCTCAACATGCTCATCAAGTCCAAAATTTGCACTTCTATCAAAGATTGGTATAACAGCCATTTTTCATGCAGATTTTTGATGGATTTTACGCTTTTTTTTTACTTGCTGTTCAAGATTATATCTTGTCTTTAAATAGGGTAGAAAGTTTATTACAATTGGAAGTGTTTTTTTTCTCACATTTACATTTATAGATTAAATTTTTGGCTAGAAGTAAAATGAAGTCAAAGGGTTCATCACTTTTAAAATTATTTGAAAGCCCAAATAATACCGATTCAACAGACAAATTTAAAGAATCCGCATGCTGACATTTTTCCTTTTATTATTGCTTGTTGTTGCCAAAAATGTGCCGCATGTTCACACGACCAAAAATAGATGCTCAATGTTTTCTCTTTCTGTATTACAAAATGTACAATGCTCATTCGGTTCGATTCTCATTTCTGACAGCACAATATTGTACCCAGTATACGGTGTAGAATTCTTATCTGAAACCATTTAAGTTTTATTTCTTTTATTTTTGGTACCTTTTTAAAATGACATCCCATTCCAATTGCTGTTTAGTTTTTTCATTCCACTTATTGCAATAAGCAGGGTTTATGTTGTCACACAGAAGGGCCATCATAATAAAACACGTGCCCCTCTGCTGACTGAACAGATAAGTTCCCACAATTCAGACCTTTCTTCATTCTTGTTATTCGTCATTGTTACTGCAGTTTTCCGAATATATGCGCTTACTTCTCTTAATAATCCAGTATACGAGATAAAGTCAATGCAAAATCCATATTTGTTATTGAACTCTCTATATGCCAAAAGCGTACCATCTTCTTTTATAATGTGTCCAATTGTATGTATATTTTGTCGAACAGACTTTGATAAACAAAATTTTTGTTGTTGGTTTATCTTAATGTTCTCATTATAAAATGTATTTTCGGAAGCCATTTCTTCGGAAAAATGCAAGGTAGAATCCTTCGGCCAAATTCTCTATATGCCTCAAATGCATCAGCCCAAAATTTTTTTGGATAATCAGCCTAGAGAAGACTACAACCAATTTTTTTTCTGGATGATCTAACTCTTGGACAACTTGCCAAAGTAATACTTTTCCACTTATGAGACGATCTTATTTTTTCTAATCCATGCAAGCTTTAATGCAAATATATGTTCTTTTATTCTTGCAAACCAAGTCCTCCATTCAATATGTTTTTTTAACCACGGTTTTTCTATTTATACGATTCCGTTTTTCTATTCCCAAACCATTCGAAACACTGAGTTTTGAATAGTATGAATTACATCATCGGGAGGATTTGGAAGTAGAATCAACAGATGAATTAGTTGGGACAAGATTAAAGACTTTAAAACAGCCACCCTGCCAAGTGGAGTAATCTGTCTCTTTAACCATACCTTATGTAACTTCTTATTCAAAAAACTCTAGCCTGTATGTTTATTTCTAAACAATCAGCAAGATCGTTGGTAAACAATATACCCAGATTTTTGAATTGTGGTGGATTCCACCGTATACGTAAATGTCGCACATAGCGAATGGTCTTCAGTCCTTTTTCCTACTGCCAAGCCATATATAGCACTTGTTTTTGTTCGGTACTTAATATCAAACCTGATTTTCTCCCAAACCTATCAACTGTTATCAGAGTTTCCTCAAAAAAGACTATTTGTCACCTTCAAGCATGCTTTCTGCATCGTCCGCATATTGTGAAATTTTGTGTTTCTGTATTGTTAAGTTGGATCCCTTTTATAATTCTGTTTTCTGTCGATGGCAACTCACCCTGCATTTTAGCTTCCCTAAGTCTGACTAGTTCCTCTTTGTCCTGCTCTAACCCATGTCTTTCTTCATCAGTCAACTGTTCATTCTTCTCTAACTTTTCAATATTCACTTGAACACGCTTCTGCTTTTTTCATTACTTCAGCGGTTCTTTCAGTTGCAAATGCTATAGTTTTACTTCTTATTTTCATCAGTAAAAAACATCTAAACACAGTTGATCTGAAATAGTACACTGAATTTGTGAACGCTCAATAAATGGTAGTCGTTCCCTTAAAAAAAGGGCAGTATGGCATTCTCTTCCATTACAGTTTTAAGTTCCTGACAAAGGTCAAATTATGGTCAAGTAGATGTCCGCCTAAGTGAACAGCTAAGTCTTTCATCCAGACGGTAACGAAAAGGTTCCCTCATTATATATTCTCCCGTGTGGGTGAACTAGTGAGATGCATGATTATTGGGTCAAGTCTGTAGCAGGGTGAGGTCGGGGAGGGGGGGGGGGGAGGGAGGGGGAGGGGGGGGGGGCTTCTGAAGACAGCATGAAGAGACCAGCTCTCCAGTAGTATGGGTGGGAAGCAGACTAATGCGGCTATGAACGGAGACTAACGGCACGTGGCACCTTGTCTGGGTGACCACTGCCCCAGGGAGGGGTGATGGTCGTTTCCTGGACCAGACGGCTGGGACCCTTTGATGACAGCAAAAAAAAATGTGACATTTGACCTCACATCTCTCTCTCTCTCTCTCCCTCTCTCTCTCTCTCTCTCTCTCCTCTCTCATCTCTCTCTCTCTCTCTTCTCTCTCTCTCTCTCTCTCTGTCTCAGCTCTACCCCAATTCTCTTCCCCTTCTTCTGCGCATATGCTCTGAACTGCACGCAAAACACACAGTCACACTTACATGCTCACATGCATAAGCGCCACCCAAACACGCGCACAGACATCTCCAGCTCATAACTAACAATCACACGTTTGCATATGTTGTTAGGCGTTGGTTTTTCTCAGGCATCATTTTGGACAATCAGAAGTGTGTGCCTTCGGAATTGTGTTGTACGGATTGCACTTTCGAAGTGTTTACGTTATTGACCCCAGCCATCCCATCTCCCAGCCCCCACCCCCACCCCCACCTCCCCTCTCCCACTAACTCACTCTAGCTCAGTGATTCAGTATCCGTTGTTGTCAGTGAAGAAGTAAGTAGGCATAGCTGAACATGACCAAGTGACCCCAACAGCCAACGCAGAGCGAGCCGGTGTCTCCTCCGGTGAGTTGCCCCGGTGATGACCTGAAATTGACAGCTCCTTGTGGACGACCAGAGGTAGGGCTTCATAAGAATGAACCTGGGTGTGGCTCATGTTTGATGTGATCAGAATGAGCAGCGCTGGGTTAGACCATGGGTGTGAAATCATGGGAGACGAAATAGCAAAAATGCTAGTAATGATATCAAAGCAATTACACAGTGGACATTACTTTCACATATTCATGTTGTGAATTTGCTTTTTAACTGCTCGCCGATTAGGTCTGGCTCTCTCACCTCCCTCTGCTTCCAACATTCCAGCCCCTTTCATGGCCGTACTTGGTCATTATCAGCTCTGCGTGCTCTTTGCCTTTCGCAGGTGTTTTTTTCTTTGATATCGCACACACACACACACACAAAGCGAGCATTAGCAGTGCGTATTGAATAAAGGCAAAATCACCGTCCTGTCGATCACTTTTCAATCATCAGGACAGAATGTGTGCTGGCTCATTAGTGTGTGTGCGTGTGTGTGAGGAGAAGGGCCACGACCACTCTTCTGTCAGTCTGATGTGAAAGCCATGGTAAGGCAGCAGACTGGATTCCATTCCCTCCACATACTACTATTCCTGTCGTCCCCCCTCGCGTCTCTTTTACCCTCTCTCTCTCCGGTGTTTACGTTTTCCACTGGGAGACGTGACACTGCGTCAGTGTGGATCGGTTGCTGCTTAATTGCGCTGGGAGATTATTCCGCGCGTGCGTGTATGTATGTATGTATGCGCGCGTCTGACCATTTTGTCTGCCTATTTATGGTTTCATTGTGTGTGCCTGTTACAAAATGAACATACGCTGGTTGGCAAGACTTTATTTCCTTCTCTAGGCTCTTACTTAAAGAGGATTTTCATAGGAGAAATGAAAAGCATAACCCAGTATGGAAGCAAACATGTCCATACTGTAAAAAAAACAGTTACAGTAACCATTTTGGATTTTTCATTCATTACGGTCAGCTCTGCTCTAAATGTAACTGAGAAAAACACACACAAGGAAATACTCATTCTTTTCATGTTTTCTTAAACGTCATAAACAAGAGTTGATTTGATAATAAAATGGTTTCAGTCAGTCAGTGTGCAAGTATATGCGTGCGTGCGTGCGTGCGTGTTCGACGTAGCTAGACACTCGATGGATATTTTATAATCACTGAACGTTATTTGTAACATATCACTAACGTTGTTTAAACATATCATCACTAAACGTTGTTTAAAACATATCACTGAACGTCTCTTTTTTAACATTGCTTTTTTCCTGTTTCTGCTTACTTTTCCTTTTTTTTATTTTTAATTTTACGAGTGAAAATCTTTTTTTCCCTTTTTGAAAAAAATCTATTCAATGGTTAGGATTCCATTATTGTTGTAATCCTGCTTTTTTAATTCGAATTGATTAGGTCTGGCTCTGCCTCTGTTCCATTCTTCTAAAACAATTTCAAGAAGCTTTTGTTGTTGTTGCTTTTTCTTTGATCTGCATGCCATTAGCTTTTTGCTGTTCGTTCTTTCTTTTATTTTATTTGCACGTGAGATTCTAGAGAGGGGAGGTAAATTCATTGCTTCACTTCTGCTATGTTGAAGTCTTTTTTGTTTTATTTTGTTTGGTTTTCGTTTCCTTGCTTAGCCAGTGACGATATCATGTGACATTTGGAGAAAGAGACACAGACAAAACAGACAGATGTGGTGTAGGAGGAGAGATAAACAAATTACCATGATTTCATCACATTTATAGTGGATTGGTTAAGGATCCTCTCTCTCTTATCTCTTAGCTCTAGCTCGATATCTCGTCTCTTAGCTCGATTCTCTCTATATCATATCTGAATCTCAATACTATATATGTGTATCATCTAGGCTCTGTTTCCTCTGTCCCTTTGTTCATGCGCCACTCTGTCGTTCTCCTCTGTCTAGCTGTAGAACAAGTCCGTTTTTAGCTATGTCGTCTCTTCTTCTGTCTATTATATGTCGCCTGTCTATCGCTCTGTTATCTTTATTGTGGCTAACCCTGAGCATATCATTAGTCTCTATATGCTTTGCGTTGAAGTAAGTCTCTCTAGTAATGTCCTCTGGGCTAATCTGTATCTCTAGGTACGAGCGAGCGATAGCGAGTCTCCCACGAGCTGTGCGCTCGCGGGATATCCACAAAATCTAGCTATCTATCCTAAGCTACCCTTGGTCATCTTTCTTTCTATCTCTCTCTCTCTCTCTATCTCTCTCTCTTTATCTCTCTCTCTCTTATCTCTCTTCTCTGACTGCGGCACAATATCAAGCACAACCTAATTATCGATATCATACACGTACAAGGCGGTGCGCACACACCCTCCATGCAACAGATTTTTTAGAGGCTAGATTAGATAAGTACAGACCCATGACAGACAGAAGACAGACAGAAGGTAAAAACAGGCACCGAAAAAAAACATTAGAACACACACGTACCATAAATCGCGTTCTGGGTGAAGTGGGAAGTGAGGGGGGTGAGAATGGAGGGGGTTTGAAGAGGAAATGGAAAGGGGAGAGGTGGGCCTCCTACTGGCCGTTGCTGTGTTTCATTGGCTGAAATGATCTCAAACAAACACAATAAAATGGAACGACGACACAGACACAAAGAGCAAAGTCATGTCTGGTTGAAGAGCCTTTTATTTTGACTTTCCCAGCTTTTTTGAGAAGGCATGGCCCAATTGATGCGACAGAGCGATTTTGATGCGAGCAGAAGAGGATGGAGGTAAAGTGAGAGGGAGGGTGTATGAGAGAGAGATGGAGGAGAGGTGAGATGACGGAGAAGAGAGGGAGGGAGTGAGGGCGGGAGGGAGCGTGGAGAGATGAGAGAGAGAGAGAGAGAGAGAGTTAGAGAGAGAGAGAGTGATGGGAGGCACATTACGTCCATAGCCCGAGGATGACTGTTCCACCTTTTTTACGTTGGTCTTGACCTACCCACACCCCAATGACATCCATCGTTCCTCTGTCCGTCTGTCTTCCTCTTTTGTTTGCTCTGTCGTTGTCTATATCGAATCACGCAATCTTTCTACCCGTCCTCCACACTTCCCCACCCCACCCCCTCTCTTCTTCCAAATCCTATTTTATTCAACCCCCTACCCCCCTCCCCCCTCCCCCCCCCCCACCCCCCCCCCCCCCCCCACCCCCCACCCCCCCCCCCCCCCCCCCCCCCCCACCCCACCCCCCCCTCCCCCCCCCCCCCCCCCCCCCCCCCCCCCCCCCCCCCCCCCCCCCCCCCCCCACCCCCCCCCCCCCCCCCCCCCCCCCCCCCCCCCCCCCCCCCCCCCCCCCCCCCCCCCCCACCCCCCCCCCCCCCCCTCCCCCCCCCCCCCCCCCCCCCCGCCCCCCACCCCCCCTCCCCCCCCCCCCCCCTCCCCCCCCCCCCCCCCCCCCCCCCCCCCCCCCCCCCCCCCCCCCCCCCCCCCCCCCCCCCCCCCCCCCCCCCCCCCCCCCCCCCCCCCCCCCCCCCCCCCCCCCCCCCCCCCCCCCCCCCCCCCCCCCCCCCCCCCCCCCGTCCCCCCCCCCCCCCCCCCCCCCCCCCCCCCCCCCCCCCCCCCCCCCCCCCCCCCACCCCCCCCCCCCCCCCCCCCCCCACCCCACAACTTGTTCTCTCCTCTTGGTTGCTGTCTCAGTTCTGTCCTTCTCGTCTCTCAACCGGCTCTTCTTTTCTTTTTCATCTGTTCAGCTCTCTATTGATTCTTTTAACGTGTTGCCAAATTCAGATTTGCGTGAGTGTTGAAAAAGTAGCTGCTGTGTGTTATGTGTGTTGGTTGGTGTGTGTGTTTGTGTGTGACGTCGGTGGTGTGTGGTGTGGATGTGTGTGTGGGTGTGTGTGGTTGCGTGACGCCGCGCGCGCGTGTATGTGGTGTGTCTGTGTGCATTATGGTGCAATGTGTGCGCCAGGTGGTTGGTTTGTATGTGGTGCTAGCGATGGTGTGCCTAGTATAGCGATAGACCACAGATGACGAAACAGAGGATTAGACGGCTCAGACGGACGAGAACGAAGAATGAAATTACAAAAAAAGTACGAAGTGGTTTATATGCAAATGAATCACCATGTTCCAGAATGATAAACCAGATAAATTAAACTACGCTCAATAGGCCATGTGCTAAAGCAGAACGACATTAGGAGTTGTTTTAAAATGATTGGTGGAATGAAAAAAAAAAGCTGTGTGATGCCAATCAGCATCATCATCATCATAATCATCATCCTCTCATCATAATCATCATCATCGTCGTCTGTCGTCGTCGTTCCGGCGTCGGCATCATCGCAATAGGATCGTGAGCTACACATGTCAGATTTATTTTTTTAAAGGTATCTTTATGCCATCTAGGATTATCTCATCATCACCATCACCCATCATATCACATATCATCACCCACACATCATCGTTATCATCATCCTAATCATCATCAGATGTGTCCTGAGCAGCAGCAGCACTGTGAGTCGTTTATAATCATCCCCACACCACCTTTGCTTCCGTGGATGAGAAAACAGACGAACCCAGGAAATAGCCAGGATGGAGTCTCCAGTGCCGAGAGACGAGACATGGTTGATGCTACCAACTCGGAAAGAGAAGTGCTGGGGGTCTGCGGAGGCTTGAAGAGGACCACCCTTTACCTTCTGCGAGGAACGGTACCAATGTGAGGAAAAGGATCTTTAGCGGCCATTCGTCATCATCATTGTCGTTCGTAACAATCACATCCTCATCATCATAACATCTTTCTTCTTCTCTTTTCTTCATATTTTTTCTTCTTCTTCTTATTCTTCGCATTTTTCTTCCGTTGCATTATTCAAATTCTTAAAATTGTTCAAATTATTCTCTTTCTTCAAATTCTTCAAAATTCGTCTTCGTCCAAATTCTTCTTGTCATCATAATCACCATTACATCACTATTTTAACCAATTTTTTTTCTTCTCCCCATCATTTTGCTTTTTGTCACATTTCCTCAGCAGCAGCAGCAGCAGCGGACGGCAGCAGCAGCAGTGTTAATCTCCACCTCTTGGAGAATAAAGAGGATGGCACCAAAAATATTCAGAACTATCAAAAACCTTTACAAAAGATTCCCATTTCCACTCATAACTTTTTTATTCTCTTGATTTGTTCTTCTCTGTTCCATCAATTGTCGATCTCTGCAGGGGTTTTTTTCTTTTTTGTTGTTTGTTTTTAATTTCTTACATGTCTTCGATAGAAGATTGTTTCTTAAGTGGCAACAGAGAA
>JADBJO010004794.1:152712-162712 GCA_016801955.1 Conus betulinus | reverse complement strand
TCAAAATTTGTGTACATGAAGATGCACGTGCGCGCGCACCGAAGGAGAGAGAGATAGAGACACAGCAACATACGCATAGACGTATTCTCACGCTGGAGAGAGAAAAAAAAAGCAGGGATTGACGCGGAGGGTCGGGGTGCTGAGAGGGAACGGGGATAGGGTAAAGTCTGCTGGCCAGCCTCAGTTTTGTCGTGGGCTGAACTGACTCGGGAACTGTAGAATGAAAACAAGCAACGAAGAGGCAAAGAGCAAAGTCATGTTTAAGACACTTTATTTGTTCTCTCTTCTCTCTCTCTCTCTCTCTCTCTCTTATTTTCCCTCCGTCCCCCTTTCCGTATTTTCGGAGTGTGGTGCCATTTCATGTCGTGTGTCGTGGAGTGCGCGGTGTGTGTGTGTGCGCGCGTGTGGTATGTTTGTGTGTCGTGTGTGTGGGTGGGTGTGGGTGTGTGTGTGATCTCGTGTTGTTAGATGTGTGTGTGTGTGTGTCCATATCAATGTGTATGCGTGAGTGCGTATGTAGGTGTTTATGTCTACATGCGTGTGTGTTCGTTTATGTGTACACATGTTAGATACAGACGGAGAGAAAGACGGATGTAGATGCATAGACAGACAAAAGAAGACAGGAGAAATTTGGTTTGGTAGGGATTTAAATATAAAGACGTGAACAGGCTCATCTTAAAATCTTCAGTGTGGAGTCTGTCCTTAACAGAATGCACTTTGGTAGTTTTGAATGACTTGGGTAACGAATAGAAAAGGTGCCAATATCATTCTGAACATCATCACAGTCACAATTGTGTTTTAGCATGCTTGAAATCGCTTTTTAATATTCAGTTATCTCCATCACTATCCTAGACATTATCATCATCTTCATCGTTGTCGTCGCCATCTTCATCATCATCATCATCATCATCATCATCATCACATCATCATATGCCTCCCATGAAGAAACAGACGAGAACAACAGAACACCCATTGCTTCTGATGAACACTTTCCAGTGTGTTGGCAACAAAGATCATCAGTATCACCATCACCATCATCATCATCATCACCATTACTATCACCATACTACCACCGCCGCCACCACCACACCTTCATCATCATCGTTATCAGCAGCAACAGCAGCAGCGGCGGCAGCAGCAGCAGCGGCGGCGGCGGCGGCAGTAACAGCAGCATTATCATCATTATGGCCACCTCAATTAGAAAACATCCAAATACAACAAAATCGAAAGCCTATCACAACCTGATCATTCTGAATTCATTAGGGCATTCTTTTGCCTGTACTGTTCTTTCGTGTACTATCGATCACCCTTCGACACTCAGAGTGTCCCCTTTTTGTCTGTAATGCCAGACCAAAATATCGCAACTGGAGAACGTGGGGTTAGATTCAGGTGGCCTCAGAACTGGACAGGTCATCCTTTTATCCAGACAAAAGGAAGAGGGATTTCTTCATTAAAAAAAAAAATTCCCTAGTGTGGGTGAACCAGCAGAATGTTTCAGTGCTGGGTCAGATCCCTGGCACATTGAGGTCCTGGGAGACGTCTGAGGACAGACCAGCTTGAAAACAGTGAGGACGGGAAGCAGACTAATGTGGCGTCTGAAGGGACTCATTGCACGTGGTCCCTTCCTCGTCGTGGGAGCAGTGAGCGCCATTTCACAGACCAGATGTCTGGTTGCTTCCATGGCACGGGAAAAAAAAAACATTCGACGAAGCTGTCTGTGCATGCCTTTCCCTTTCTCTCTTTTCTGAACACACACACACACACACACACACACACACACACACACACACACACACACACACACACACACACTCACTCACTGTGTGTGTGTGTGTGTGTGTGTGTGTGTGTGTGTGGTGTGTGTGTGTGTGTGTGTGTGTGCATGTACGTACGCGCGCGCACACACACACAAACACGTATACGTACACATACAGAGAGAGAGAGAGAGAGAGAGAGAGAGAGAGAGAGAGCGCGTTTGCGGTCTTACACTGTTACAATTGGAAATCACTCGTGTTCCTTAAAACCACTCATGACAGTGGACGCAGACTGTCGACTGAAATGACGAGAAGAGCCGGCTCCGCTCCCAGTTCAGTCATGTATTCCCCGTGGAAGATTCTTACAGTGGTTATCTTCAGTTGTTTTTTTAAATTGTCCCAAAACGGAGACCCGATTTTTAACTGCAACAAAAGTCACAGACAATTCAAAAAGATCCAAATTGTGCCCATTGAAGTTGTTGAGATCGAAATCTCGGGAATTCTGAGGTAGCTTAACCAACTGAAACATATGGAACGGTCTAAAAAAAAAAAATCGCTTACAAACAGGAGGAAGTGATGTCATTTCCAAAATGTTCGAGAAGCGTCTGAAAGTATATCGAGTTCGAAAGGACGTTAGACCTTCGTATGTGATAGGCTACATAGACTTTCCCACAAACGAATATTGTCACAGTTTTAAAGCAAAACAAAGTATCTCGATCTGAACAAGTCAACGATGCTTGTACAAAACATTCTTGATCTGTTTGGGTGGGTATCAATTCATTGATATTCAAACCTCTCTCTCTCTCTCTCTCTCTCTCTCTCTCTCTCTCTCTCTCTCTCTCTCTCTCTCTCTCTCTCTCTCTCTCCATGTATTTGCGTGCTTGTGAGTGTTATAAAGACAAAGAAGGAATAAATTAGAATCGGATAGATATATCAATATAACAATGGACAACAAAGATGATAATATTAATAAACAAACCTTTTTTTTCCCCCATGTAAAACCAACACTTGACTGACATCTGTGTGGTAAAATTGTAAAACTAAGTATGTTGGTACGTAAACAGGACCACTCTGCTAAAGAACAATCAACTGATCATCATTGTGATTTCTCTAATGATCATGATCACGGGTATTATCATTATCGCTACTGATATTATCATCAATTCACTTCTATTCATAACTCACTTGCACATTATGATATATATATATATATATATATATATATATATATTTTCTTTCCTTTTTCCATAACATATGTATTTTCATGTTGTAAAATCATCGATGAAAAAGAAAAAGCGAATTCTGAAAAGTCAAATAGGCGCCCACAATCGTCAAGTAGGCGCCCGCATAAAAACAGCTAATTCTTTACCCAGACAGTCATGAAGGGGTTTCACTCATTAAATCATTCTTTGTTGTGGGGGGGAACTAGTGAGATGTATAATTCCTGGGTCAAAATCTGTGGTCCGTAAAGTCTTGGGGGACGTCTGAAGACAGCATTAAGAGACCAGCTCTAAAGTGGGGATGGGAAGCAGACCAATGCGGCATGAAAGGAAGCTATTTGCATGTGATGTCTTGCCTCGGTGGGAACTGCCAGGGAGAGGTGATGTTCGTTTCATGGACCAGACGTCTGGACACTTTCACGACAGAAAATGTGACATTTGACCTCAGTTCTCCCTCTTCACATTCCCCCTCCCTTCACTCTTCTCTATCCCACCCCTTTCTCTACGCACATGCACTGAATTACACACAAACACAAACACGCGTACATGTTCACACTTTCACGTGCACGTGGACCACACTAAAAATGCACCTGGGTGTAAGTGCACAGGCATCTCAAAATCATAAAAGATTATCACACGTTCGGGTGATATGTAGTTAGGCTTTGGTCTGTTACTGGCGTGTTTGTGGACTGCCGTCTTCTTCTTCATTATCTGCCTGCCTTCAGCAAGTTGAAAGTTCTGGCATCTACAAGATTCTGGCATCTACAAAAGATTCTGGCATCTACAAAGTCAGTTAGCGCTCTCGGGATTACGCTTTAGGGCATCACGCTTTCAAACGGTTCACACTTTTGGCGTCTGCCCTACTCTCCCTGCTCATTCCCTCAAGCCCATGCGGTACAGGCCCAATGACTGTGGAACACCTTCTGCAGGCCTGTCCCACACATACAAAGCTAAGAGCAGCGACCTGGCCTGCTGACACATCGACAAGGGAGAAGCTCTATGGATCTCTGGAGGGCCTCCACCGTACAGCAGCCTTCGTCAGTGCCTCTGGGGTTCCTGTTTGAGTGTATGAAGAAGAAGATTCATTCTAGCTCCGCAACTAAATGGTCATCATTGTCAAAGAGGACTCAGTGGGCGGTGTTGTGCAGAGGCACAGCTTAACACACCAAAGTGACTGGACAACAGAACGAGGTCTCCTCTGGTGAGTTGCCCAATGGTGACCGATCGAAACTGACTGCTCCTTGTGGGCGGCCGATGTTGGGGCTGTATCAGGATTGACATGGGAGTGGCTGCGTTTGACGTGATGAAAGGGGTATTGCTGGGTTTATGCTATAGTTGAATCATGGAAGATAAAACAATAAAGATTATGGTAATAGAAATGTAAATGAATTTCACATTGGCCGTTTTTTTTCTTATGACAGATGTTTAAGAAACCTGTTGGATTTTAATCTAAGGCTGGTAGATTGTAAAGAACCTTATAAAGATTACAGTTCTGCTGAACAAAGAAATAAATGTGTTTATTTCAATAGTACATTCCCCAACATGACTCGGAATTAAGCTGCTTGTCAAAATGGGTTTACAATCCTCTGTGCATCAGCAGCACCGAATCAGCCTTCAGAACCTATGTACCAAAATGGACACAGAGACCAACAGAAAGGATGCAAATGGATGACTTACAATCTGTATGTGAATAAGCTGTTATGTGTGTGCGTCTGTTTGTACAGTCTTCTTCCTCTGGTTCAGCCATTAGTAACCATGGTTTTTAAAAAAAGTCAAGCTGGCAAATCAATGCGACTGACAAACCACAGACGCTTTGTCTAACAAGAAGCCCTGTTCTCTTATTAAATACAGGGCTGGCAAGCTTACCTCTTCTGTGAATGTACCACAGTGGCTCTGGAATACTACCATGTATTCTGTTATGATAACTTCAAAACCACAACATGTAAGCTTCCAGTATAAGCTCAGTCTTAAGTATGTGATTTTTTTTAGGGTCAAATATGGTATGCATGTAACATGAACTGAGCAATCAGTTTAGCTCTGTTCTGCAGGACTGAAGAAATAAACAAACGTGAACATAAACGGTAGCAACAATCAGTACACTTATCATTTTCTGCATAGCTCATTGTACTATATATCATTCAGCTGGTTTGGTAAATTTTCGTTTGGTTTTGGTTCATTTCGATTTGGTTAACTTTGGTTAATTCCGAAGAGTCATTTTGTTGGTGACCAGATAAGGTACAGATCTTTCTTTAGCTTCAAATGTGAAACCCACATCTTTCCTGAAGCAGATTTGCGTGCGTGCGCACGCACACACACACACACACACACACACACACACACACACACACACACACACGCACGCACGCACGCACGCACGCACACACATGCGCGCACACACACACACACACACACACACACACACACACACACACACACCTAAGCCTATAAACAATAGACACAAACGGTTTGGACTGACTCTGAATTCCAACACTTTTATTCTTACACCATCACTTCATTTTCCATGGTTTGGTTGTTGATGTCGTTTGCTTGCTTTTTTTTTTTTAAAGTGGAAGGTATTTCTTCCTGTTTTTAAATCTCTACTCTATGATTACACTGAAATCGTGACCCTGCCTTTTCATTCGTTACTGATTAAGTCTGGCACTGCCTCTCCTCCCATTACTCCGATTATCTTCAAGGAAGCTATAGTTGGTAATTCGCTTTTTGCAGTTCTCTCTTTCTTTCTTTTTATAGTCACGTACTTGAGATTCTAGAGAGGGGAGGTAATCTCCGTGCCTTACTTCTGCTATGTTGCGGTCTTTTCTGTTATGCTTTCTTTTCCTTCCTTTGCCACTGATGACAACATGTGACATTGAGAGAGAGAGAGAGAGAGAGAGAGAGAGAGAGAGAGAGAGAGAGAAGGAGAGATGAGGATGTTAGGAAGACTAAGAAAGATGAAGGGAAGAAAGAGAGAGATGTAGAAAAAGTTAACAGCTGTCACGGACGTGCGTACATACTTTTAGTTGAAAAGATAAATCGTTTCTTTTTAAACCGAGTATAAATTGGAGTGTTACCAAAATGGAGTGTTACCAGTGACTTCTTTACTACATTGGCCGGGGTGTCAACCAGTGGGCTATTTTTGCTACCCTGGGTGCGCTACGTCCGTGCATTTCGCTTCCATCCTCCAATACTTCTCTTCAGTTTTCTTTTAAAGCTTTTCTCTTTCTGTTCTTTTTCGTGGTTCCCTTCTTTAGCTGCTAGTTGCGTGTTTTTTTTTTTTTTAGGCCATCCAGTATATAACCCTGTGTTCGGCGGCATAAATCCTTATGTTTATCGCTTCCCACGTGGCGCATCACCTGTGTCAGGTGCCACAGGTTAGCGGTTTGTACCTGTTGCCAGCTTGGTTAGGCTAGTGGTGTGGGACTCGCTTACGGACCTTCGAGTCGGAGAGATGTCTATCTCTGCCAGCTGGACCCTTGTTTCTGAATCCACTTCGCTGTGGGTTGTGTGGAAGAGGCTTTCACGCTTCAGTGGGTTGGAAAGTATTATTTATACTCGTCACCTCTGGGATCCCTATCCCTGCCAGCTGGAAGAAGCACCTTGGGTCGTCCCTGACCTGGAGTCCACTTCAGTGTGGACCGTCACGGTTTCGGCTTCCACCCTTCATTGGACCAGGAAGTGGACCATTCTTCACCTCGCCCACCCGCCATTCTGGTAACTATATGTTCTGTTTTGGGCAGCGTATAGTTTCATTTTTAGTTTTCTAGCCTTTCAGCGGTTAGAGGTTTTTTCGTCTTCCCTACATGTATTGTTGGCTCAAGCATACCTTTTCTGTGTGTAACTGCTCTAAAGCGGGGGAACAAGTATGAAACTGGTGTCGGGATATGCACCTATGTCCTTGTTGTAAAATTGTAGAAATACATGGTCCTTAATTGCGTTTTCCGTCCTTAGCGGCTTGAGTTCTGTTACTTCGGACCAAACTGAAAATGTCTAACTATATAATATCTCTTTATTTCGGTCAATAGAAGCTAATTATGTGTGTGTGTGTGTGTGTGTGTGTGTGTGTGTGTGTGTGTGTGTGTGTGTTGTGTGTTGGTTGGTTGTTTTTTTTTTCTTGTTTTTTTTTTTGCTCGGGTTGAGTCAATACTTATCTCCCCTGTTTTCTGAAGGTCGTATCAGACTTGAATTATGTGATGGATATTTTCTTTCGTTCAATGTGTGACTCTGGCCGGATAGGATATCAGATGTTAGTTTCATTTGTCCTTTTTGCTTCATAGACACGGGACGGATCGTGGAACGCATGAGCGTGCGAACGGCTAAACATTTAGACCGTGAAGCGAGGAATTCTCGCCGTATCGCCCCTACATTTGATTCCGTTCTCTTCATGTC
Organism: Conus betulinus; assembly: GCA_016801955.1. NCBI lineage: Eukaryota > Metazoa > Mollusca > Gastropoda > Neogastropoda > Conidae > Conus > Conus betulinus. The sequence continues at coordinate 155,352 of JADBJO010004794.1, read as the reverse complement.
CGGTGTTCTATATGTTTGTGTGACAGAAGTGTGGATGGACTTTAACTGTATTTATTGACTAAGGAAAGTGCCCTTAGTAGAGGTCAACTAAAAGGGAAAAAGGGAAAGAAGTTATTCTAGCTTATTTGTCCTTTTTGTAGTGACAAAAAAACGACGTTGTTGACCTTATTTATATATTGTGACCCTTGATACTGTGACGCACTGCCAGACCCACTACGTTGCCACACACTGACTGCCACAAGGACTGTAGGGCGGTGATTTCTTGTCTGGAGACTGATCTCTGCCGTAGGGCGGGATTTTTCGCCCATTTTTTTTTAGCTGCAACCTCCGTTTTTGGGCTGGCTGGGCGATCAGCATTTGCGGACCCCTGCGGTCAACCTTGGCCCCGGCACCAGCCTTCGTTCAGACCTGTGAACTGGCGGTGGTGAACTCTTCGTCTCCTTCTCTGGGACACCTGCTTCACCTTTGACCGGGAGACCAACCAACAACGACCTTCACCTCTCTACAGAGTCCACCTCCCTCTGCGAACTCCTCAATCATAGACTCTTGAGTTAAGTTACCATTTCGTGTGGTATGAATGTGGGTCTGGCGTGTGTGTGTGTTTAAAGTCTGTTACTGATTTGCTTTTTTTTTTTGTTTGTTTGTTTAATTCTCGCTGTGTAGGTCCTGTTGGATGTCACATCGTTTCTAGAACTATCTTTCTTCCGTCATTCTGCTGAATGCCCTTGTAGCGGGTTAGATTGGGATAGTAGCGGGATCCTGGGGTATTTGGGAGTTGTTGTTGTTGTTGTTATTTTCTTGTTCTTTTTCAGTTTATTTTGTCCCCTAAGACAGCTAGTTCTGGGTCGTGCTTTTCTCTTCTATTCCCCTCTGTTCTCTCTCGGCTATCTTCTCTCTTCTTTGTTAGTCCTTAATCCTGTCTGGAGTGCTAGTGCGAGTGAATGGTTGTATTGTAAGTAAAAGTTTTGTTGACATTTCCTCCTCTTGTGGTCTGGTGGTGTGAGGGTTTGAGTGCTGGCTCCCTTCTCTGCCACTGCACATTACCTATATGAGAACCCCCACCCCACCCCCCCCCCCCCACCCCCCTGTCAGGTGTACTCCCACTTGACAATTATGATGGAGATGCCGGGGAATAGGTATGTGTATGTGGTAGTGTAAAAGCGACACTCTGGACTCGCTACCGCCCGACCCTTGAGAGACCTGTCTATCTTTCTATACGTGTATTTAACGGGTGGTTGGTTGGGTGGGTTCTAGAGTCGGTAGGGAACCCATTGGATCGGACGGTTTTGGGGGGTGCCGTCGGCAGTAGAGTTCCGCGCTCCGTGGTCGGACCTTCGGCGCGTCCGTCCTGCGTTTGTCTCCGTGTTTGTCTTGTTTTGTCTAGTACCGCCGGCTGTTGTTTCTAGAATTCCGTTCGCCCTTTTCTCATGACCTTACTTAGAATAGGTACTTGGGTGGAGATAGAAGGGGTTTTGAACTTTAGATCAATAGGTCTTGCTTGTGCAGAGTCGTCGATATCAGTGCTTGTGCTGATTTAGGATTTTGGTCTGCATTTGCCTGTGTACCAAAGACGCCTACTGTGTTAGTCAGGTAAGTGTAGGCAGGCTTGCCAAGCATTTGGCGCTTTGTTTACAAAGCAAACTTTGACACTTTCTTAGTTCCGATACTGTGTTTGCGCGAAAATCAGTCATACACAGTCTATCTACCTCAGTTCACAAAAAAAGGAAAGACTGTTTATCCTTGGTGATGTGTGTTATCTCATTGTTATTACACACTACGTTGTAGAATCTGTGTTGTTTAGTCTAAGGGGATTAGCCCTAAGTTGACAGGCTTTCCTCTTCTGTCTAGCGCACATACAAGCAGTTTATTTTGCTCTCCTATCTAGCTGCTGATGGTAGGGTCTTTCTTAATTGTTCAACACTAATTTGTGTGACTGTGGTGATTGGAATAATAAATTTGGCAGTCGTGTGTCGAGAATTTGAGTGTAGCGTCTGCGGATACACTTAAGTGTCTTTCCAAAGAGCCACTTGCGCCTTTTTCTGTCGCCCCCTCCTCCCTCTCATCCGTTCCTCATTCAGTTAGAGAGGAGTGATTTTAGCACGTGGTTCACGCCTTCGGACTAGATCGTGTTGCACGGGGATTTCGGCGCGCTCATCGGGCCAGTGATCGAGTCGGTTGTGTCCCGGTGCCCCAGTGACCGTGTTTGTGCACGTGTACTTCCGTGTTTACGTCAGTCGCCGGTAGAATTTTGGGGAGCTGTTTGACCTCGCGGTACGAGTCGTTTAAATTCTAGTGTCCGTCCCCGCCTTGTGCGCGTTTGTGGATTGTTGTTTTTTTCCTTTGGATAAATTGGTTGCTGGTTGTAGCAGCGCGTTGAATTGTAAATTCCAGTTGTATAGGTTTGTGATTTCTTTGGCTTCTTTGCTGGATAAACGTCTTTGAAGTTGTTTTTTTTTTTTTAAATCAACATTTGATCAGAATATAAATTTGTTTCCCAGGTGAGGTAACTTGTTTTGGTTTTTCTTGGCACGCCTGTGCACGAGGGCAAATTGTTATACAGTGGTAATAAGCTTTTGCTGTGTCGGTTTGTTGGTTTAATTCCACGTCGTGTCGGAATTGGCTTATGTTTGGACATTGTTT
>JADBJO010004794.1:127712-135212 GCA_016801955.1 Conus betulinus | reverse complement strand
GAGGAGGAGAAGAAGAAGAAGAAAAGAAAAAAAGAAGAAGAGAAGGAGGAGGAGGAGAGGAGGAAAGGGGGAGGGGGGGGTGGGGAGGAAGGACTTAGAAGTGTCATGCTGAAAATACCATCTGGCTTTCTTCGATGTGGAACTAGTAGGCTTTCTTCCAGATACTTTGGCGGTGTGGTTGGTCCAGGTATTAGAGTGAATTTGTCGCAGGCTTGAAGTTGGCAGGATTTGTTACAGGTACCAATACTGATGAGAGGGAGTGGGAGAGCAGGAAGAATATCTTGCTGGGAATACCACCTGGCTTTCTTCCATGTGACTGGTCAGTTTTCTTCCAGGTACTAACGAGAAGTGTGTCAGTGTTACAGAGGATTTGTTGCGGGCAGGTATTACGGCAGCAGAAGAATTGTCACAGGGACTAACGATGATGGCGGCTGTTTTCTGGGCGTTTTTGGTGGATTGTTCCAGCGCTAGGGAGGCTTTGTTCCACATACCAGGGACAGTTTGTTTCGAATACTTAGACGGCTTTGCTCAAGATAGAAGGTCGGTTTTAGTCCGATTACTTGAGCGGCTTTGTTTTGGACGCTAAGGTGGATTTCTCTCAGATAGTTTGTTCCAAAGACCAGGGCTGCTTTGCTGTATATACTAGGGCAGTTTGGTTTCGGGCTCTGAGACTGTTGTGTTCCAGGTACCAGGGTGTCATTGTTAATGGTGGCTTTAACGCCAGTGCATGTTTGTTTCAGGTGCTAGGCTGGCTTTGTTACGGGTACTAGGGCGTCTTCGCTCGAGATACAAGATCGGTTCGATTTCTGGTTCTTAGGCGGCTTTCTCCTAGGTGCTTTGAAGACTACTCTAAGAACTATGGTAAATTTTCTTAACCATACACGAGGGTGGCTTTGTTTTAAATGCCCTTGTCTTCAGTCAAGGATGGACTGCCTACAACATCGTATGCCTGCAGAGAGTCCAGTATAACATCAACAGATAACGTGTACACTGGCATAGATTTTTGCTGTGGAAGATTTCGTACTATTTAGACACGTGGCTAGTCAAGGCATCTCCAAGTGTCAGATACGATGTATTGAATTATAAACAGTTGGTTGACGTAAGATTAAAAAAAAAAAACGTTTTCACAAGCCTATGCCCATCGAATTACAGACTCAAAAGCCTGACGATAGTTAAATATTTCTTCATTAGCACGAAGTTTTTCAGTGTATCTCTTCGTGATTGGAGGCTGATGGACTATCTAAGACATAGCCGTTTACCTGAGTAATAGTGCGAATAAACACACCATTGCCTGATTCCTTTGATAGTCTGCCAGTGATATTCAGTGAAGGTTGCGTTCTGTGTCTCGTCTGTGTTCTGACAGTTGACTCATATGTGCCGTTTTGTTAAAGCCCCACGAAAATGGATGACATCTCGCTTTGAGACTATGTTTGCTCATGAAAAAAACCGACTGAGTAGATTTTGACATCCTTTTGTAAATCTAATTCCAAGAAGACTAATCAAACTATCTTTTAGGGGTAAAATACGCCCAATCCTAATGATCGTTCATGAATTTGGGGTTCAGTGTCTGAGGGTCAAAGCATCATAATCTCAGAGAAAGCGAGAGAAAGAAAAACGTAGCAGCAGGCTCCACTCTCCACACCATCCCTACGCTCTCCCTCCATTCTTCTGCCACCCACTTCCCGTCCGCCTACACCTACTCCTCTCCTGCCCTCCCTCTCCACAAAAAACCCTCTACATCCAACACACACAACATCGCAGTACTGGCTATAAGGCGCAGGAGGAGAGAACGCGGGGGAGACGGGGTTGAGTGAATCAGGGAGGAGGGGAGCGGAGGGGGGGGGGGGGGGGGGGGGGGGGGGGGGGAGCAGGCGCGAGCGCGCGTGTATATTTGTGTGTGTGTATGTGTATGAGAAGAGGGGGGGGGAGGGAAAGGAGAGGGGAGGTACGAGCCGTTTGTCTTCAGCTAAACCCTCGCTGACAGTCATCCTCTCTCTCGCTGCCCATTACCAGCCGTTCTTAATCCGCTTAGCTGCATTCCCCGTCATCGCGCGTCCAAAAACAGGGTACCTTCCCTTTCCCCCTTCAAACAGCTGCCTTAACTTGGTCCAAGATGGGGGAGGGGGGGAGCCACATACGGCACCAGTAAGAACCGTTCTTATGATCGAAGCCATCTTCCAGCCACGTCCTCTCCAACCATCCCTCCCCACTTTACGCCCACCCACCCCCCCCCCCCACCCCCACCCCTCCCCTCTTCTCTCACACTCTACGTTCCTTTTTTTCCAATCCCCAACTCTTCCAGAACACGCGTGGTCCAGATTTATAGTCTCCTTCAGTCAAAGCAGGGACTGCTGGTTGCAAAACATTGCAAAAGACAAGGGACAAACATGGCGGGGTTTTTAGTCACCTCCAATTTATGGCTGCTCCGTGAAGCGGCAGGACGGCAAAGTGGAAAGGGGTGGGTATGGCTCATTTTTTATTTCAAAAGATTTTTTTTTCTTTCTTTGAAGGGTCGTCGAAATAAAGTTCATCTGATTTTTTTTGGGCAATGATCTTGCTTTTCTCACGCTATAAAAAGAGCCAGCTCGATTTTAAAAAGATTACAAAATCATCGTCATCATCATCATCATCATCATCATCATCATCATCTTCTTCTTCTTCTTCTTCTTCTTTCTTCTCTCATTATCACAGTGATGGAGATATTCACAGTGCTCTATCCAGAATGAGCCCAAAGCACCGAAAAGAAAAAAAAATGTATATGAACATAGTAGTAGACAGTGATGCATAACAAAATCACAAGTAATTTGTTTAGCTAGTACGCTGTATAATTGCTATAAAAATTATGATACATTTCATCGCAAATGTTTTACGAGTGGAGGATTCATAATCAACGGGTTGCTTTTGAAGACACACCGTCCAGTGTCAAAACAGCCAACACAAGTCGGTTTGTCAATTTTTCATTATACTCCCAGGCATGTAAATACTCCTATTATAAAAAAAAACTGATTTCTACAATGCATTTGACATGATATGATAAAAGTCATTGATTTCGTAAAATTTAAAAAAAAAAAAAAAAAAAAAATTCGGGTCTAATGTACATTTTAAACTCCTACATATTCTACCTCTCTATAAAATCCACTTTACGAATCGGCGCCAACCCCCTCAGCAGAGCACCTACAACCTTTGATGACTCGATTCGGCCGTCTTCTCGCGCCATTGCGTTGGTTTTGCTGTTGCTTTGCAATCTTTTGACGAGGAATAGATGTTGCCCAAAGGCAGGCTTGAAATCTGGATGGACGGTCTCGTGGGAGACGGGTTTCAATATGGAGAGCCTCTTGCTCATGTTAAAACAACATGCTGCTAAGATTACTAGGTAGAGGGCGAGGCTAAAAAAATGTTCGCTTCAGTTTCTCTCCCATGCGTTCGGTTTAAAGATAATAAACGAGTAAAAAATAGTTTTCAAGACGCAAATTATGCAAATGTGATTAAAGCTGCTAAGTAAATAATGAAGAGCTATCATGACGAAGTTGCAAGGGCAGAAAGAACAGGAGGGTGATCTAGAATCAGCTAAAGAAAAGACAAAAATGATACAGAGAATCATTTAGATAGAGGGGAGTAGGGTAGCCAGACTCGACTTTGGTTAAGGGTTGTTGTCCAGAGCCTATGCTCGCTTGACGATGGAGGGCCTTGGTAAGTGAATGTGGTATGTATCTCGAAGTAAATTGAATGTCATTACAAGTTTCACATTTTAAAATTTGCAGGTATATTTAGTCTCCTTGACAACACTGCAAACTGCTTTCGGATCCAGCAAACGGAGCCTGAGGTACAGTCTCCTTCACAAGCACTGTCTTGTGTTCAGGCGCCCCTAAAGAACGTTTCAATGGACAGTGCTTTCAAGGTATTTCTCAATATGCAGCGTATAGAATGGTCGCAATAACGACACAGGAAAAGGTGATTTTATAAAGTCTAACCAAACCTTTCACTTGTTCATCAAGATCTGACTGTCTTTTTTCCTCTAGTGCAGAACAACGGGGGGGGGGGGGGGGGGGGGGGGGGGGGGGGGTGATTTCTGACTCATTTGGGGCTGAAGGTCGCAAAATAGTACATAAATAAAGAAATAAATAATTGAATAAATAAAGGTGGAATTAACTGCTGCTGTGGAATCTATTTCTCATAAATTCACAGTGGCCTGATGTTGTACCTTTTGATGTATGGTACGTGCAAAAGGTACTTCGGCCGACAAAAAAATCCAACTTTACAACGAAAGGCATAATTCATTTATACAACAATAAACGGATTTAATTACTGCGATTCAAATAACGTTTTCCACCATAGAAATGAGACGTACCAGATCAGGTGACCGGTTGCTATAACTTGAGAAACATTTGTAGGGTCGATGAAAAGTAAAAAAAAAAAAAAAAAAAAAGAAAAGAAAGAAAAAAAAACAATATGGCCAGAACAATCTACACACAGTACTCTCTTCCATTTGGCCTGACACTTCTCCTGGGAACAGTCATAAATCAGCTTGCCATGGTTCAGCAAAGTTGGCTGCTCTTTGGCAGTGTGTGCATGTTTCCTGTCTCAAGAAAGAAACTTTCACGTAAAAAAAAAAAAGGGGCTGTAACTCTGGCTGCCTGTCTCGTGGAGGTTGTTCTAATCTCCAAAACAGATCTTCACGGAGTCGGAACTGAGAGATTTGTTTCAGTCAGGAGAAAGGACTATTTGTTGATTTTTTCATTAAAATATGCCAGTGCTAGAAAGTAATCACATGTGCATAAATTGATAAACAGTTGGATAAATGAACAAATAAATACATATATAAATGAACGAATACACGAGTGCATAAATGAATAACATGATGCGGCATAAGAATAACATGGCGATGTGTATGTATGTTCATACCGTCGTTGAATGAAACTGACATTAAGTACATATAAAAAACATATCTTTAAAGGAAAAGACGTTGTTTGGTCCGAGCAACGGTACGTTCATTGGAGTGATTTCCCTTTATTTTCCCTCTGCGTTGACCAAAAAGCTTCTTCGCAGAGCGACTGTACCCCTGAGAGATCTTGCACATTCTCCTTTGGCAGATTGCCACAGGATGACTTGATGGTGAATACTCTGTGGATGACTATGCTCGATCTGAGTGAGGACAACTGGCTGTGGTTTGTGTGTATGGTGGCCTGAACGAGAAGCGTGGGAGAGATCGAAATGAGGAGTCTTGAATCTTGAAACATGAGGCGGCAAAAAGCAAACCAAAAAAAAAAAGTTTAGGTGATATGGTTCAGTCAGATTTTCACTAATTTGAGGCATGTCTTCGTGGGATCGAATGTTTTCGTTAGAGACTATCAAGGAAACCCGGGTGGTGTCTTTCCTGATACTGTTTGGATGATGAGGTTTTTTTTTGTTTTTTTTTTAACTGAGGATCAAAACCAAAAAACCAAAAAAGGGCGAATTGAATCATTGCAAGGTTTTGTTTCTTTGTTTCAATCTTTCTTTTTTTTTCTATTTGTCAAAACAAAAACATAAGTAAATAAATAATATGGATTTAGTATTATTATTGTTGTTGTTATATCATTATTATTATTATTATTAAGAAGACGAAAATGACGATAATAATGATAATGGTGATCCTGGCGATGATCATCATCATCGTAATAATGATAATAATACTAATGATAATAACACTGATAATAATGATGATGATGATGATGATGATGATGATGATGATGATGATGGTAACAATGATAATAATAATAGTAATAATAGTGATAATTGATATTAATAAAAGGTCGGTCGAAGTGATCCTGTAAGAGTACGCGCTTCTGGTTTCCTGAGTGGGAAAAAAAAAGACTAAATAGAAAAGAAACAAATGTTTCTCACAGGAACAGTGTTCTCAGATGTATTAAAAATGGCACTTCAGGATGCTCTTCCCTAGAGACCACTCCTTCCCTACAATATGTTGGGGGGGGAGGGGGGGGGGGAGAACGGAGGAGATTTTCTTGTTGTAATGGTCGTCCTCGTCACCACCACTCCCATTCAACTAACTTAATCTGCAGAGAGAGAAAAAAAAATGTACGGAAGTTTTTCTTGTCGTAGTGGTCGTTGTCGTTGTTTTAACCTTCCTGTATTCTCTTCGTCCTTTTCTCGCCAAGTTCAGATATCGCAATACCCAAGAGAAGATAACTCCTGTCACACTACCTACTCACTTCCTGCACAGGGACGCTTCCATTACGGCTGGCCAGTGTTTCCTACTGCTGTTGTGTTGTCGGGTTTGTTCGGAATGCCTAAAGGTCAAAACGTGTTGTTTCTGCATCGCCATTTGTTGGCTCTGTTCCCTTTGCTGTCTGGCGGCGATGTTTTCTTCGTTTGAGTGTGTGTGGTGTGTGCGTGTGTGCGCATGCGTGCGTGCGTGCGTGCGTGTGTGTGTGTGTGCGTGTGTGTGTGTGTGAGTGTGTGTGCGCGTGTGCGTGTGTGTGTGTGTGTGTGTGTGTGTGTGTGTGTGCTTCTTAATCTTGGTTCGAGAAAGAAAGTTATAAAACGAATACCATACGTGAGTTTGGTATTTTCTTTCTTGCTCTCTGCTGCCAAATGGGGGAACTCCCAATGACAGGTGACACACTGACTAAGTCACATGGATGTTGTCTTGAGGAAACAAATCAGTGTTCGTCGTTGCAGAAGATGCATGCGCACACACCACACTCGCCCTTTTCGGCTACAATCATCCTTCACCAGAATCTTGGTGACTTGGCTAGGCGATGTCGTTTTCTTTAGCTAAATTTGAGTGAAACCGAAGCAGACTACAGATGGCTTGTACTCATTAAATTCTTCCGATTTAAAGAGCAATACGAGTTATCTGGATGCAACAGTAAAAAAAAAATCCACAAGGCATCAAGCAAGGAGTAAGAGCTCTTACTGAATGTCTCTCGCTCTCTCTCTCTCTCTCTCTGTCTCTCTCTCTGTCTGTCTCGTGTGTGTGTCTCTCTGCTCTGCGTGCGTGTGTGTGTGTGTGTGTGTGTGTGTGTGTGTGTGTGTGTGTGTGTGTGTGTGTGTGGTGTGTGTCTGTTAATAACAACCGTAGGCAAAGGAAATGAATAGATAATACGTTGTGTACAAACAATGATTTGTAACTTGCGATTTTTTTTGCAGTTGTTACTCTTGATGTGAGTATTTGTTCTGCCTTTTGTGATAAACCGCGCCATAACCTTCCGTTTGATGCTGTTCTATGCATGTGCAAGTTACATTGTACACTCTATTGGGTAAGAACAACTGTTAAATCAAGCGAATATGTCAAAAAAAAAAAAAAGCCAACATAAACAGATTCCTCGACTTTCCGGTACAGTCTCAAAGTCAGATAGATGTTTGTTTTTTTTTTTTTCTAACGTTTTTGCGTTCTTTTCTCTGGCACATACTCACTGCTGACCTGTATGTTATATCTGTACCGATGCCTTAAATTCAGTATGCTCCGACAGTGCTGCTGATGTGTCTGCACCAATAATT
>JADBJO010004794.1:112712-117712 GCA_016801955.1 Conus betulinus | reverse complement strand
TAAACATACGATAGAGAACTGGATCGGCCCGCTTCTGAATGTGAATACAGTGAAAATATCGTTTTTGATCGATTCAGTCCATGGCAACACCACGTGCGGGAAACAAACAAACAGTGGGGACAACGAGAAAGGCGTTTTTGGAGATCACCGACCGTGATCAGGTTTGAATAGGTGTTCCATCTGCCCTTTGATCAGGACCTATGTTAAAATGTAAGGCAAAAGACACACGCATGCACGCACGCACGCATGCAAGGTCGGATGCACGCACGCACGCACACACACACACACACGCACGCACACACACACACACACACACACAACACACACACACACACACACACACACACACACACACACACACACACAACACACACACACACACACGCTCGCACACGCACGCACGCACGCACGCACTCACGCACGCTACACACTCTCACTCTCACTCTCTCTCTCTCTCTCTCTCTCTCTCTCTCTCTCTCTCTCTCTCTCTCTTACACACACACACACACACACACAATCTCTCTCTCTCTCTCTCTCTCTCTCTCACACACACACACACACACACACACACACACACACACACACACACACACACACACACACACACACACACACACATACATACACATACACACACACACACACACACACACACACACCCGCGCACGCACACACACACACGAACACACACACACACACACACACACACACACACACACACACACACGCACGCACGCACGCACGCACGCACGCACGCACGCACGCACACATACACACACACATACACACACACGCGCGCGCATATAAATGTCTAGTTTATTGAAACATTGGAGAAAAATAAGGTCGATTGAACGGTTTTTTTAACTTTCGTCATCATTTTTCAAACATCTGTGAGCAAGTCAGTTTACAAATTAAATCATAATCTTTTTTTTCCGTGACGGGAATTAACGAATTGTATGCTATGTGCGTTTTTTTTTCATAATAGGATGCAGAAAATACGAATCAGCAACGATTACATAGCTAAAAAGTTTCAATCTTCCAGGTAGTATAGTACTTCATATATTTATCAGTTCAAAAACGGTAACTCCACTGTGTTCTTGTGGAGACGAAAATTCATAAGGGTCTAAGTCATTGGACCTTGCTTCAGAGACAAAGTTTCACTGATCCTGCTGAGTGGATCCTGGTCCAGACGATTTTTTTTAAAACTGATCTTGCTAAATGGATCCTTGATCAGAGCAAAATGTATATTCGTCTTGCAGAATGGATTCTGGTTCGGAGAAATAAGATGTACTAATCTTGCTGAATAGATTCTGGTTCAGACAAATATGTATACTAACCTTGCTGTTTGTATCCTGGTTCAGACAAATATGTATACTAATCTTGCTGAATAGATTCTGGTCAGACAAATATGTATACTAATCTTGCTGTTTGGATCCTGGTTCAGGCAAATATGTATACTAACCTTGCTGTTTGGATCCTGGTTCAGACAAATATGTATACTAATCTTGCTGTTTGGATCCTGGTTCACAAACAAATATGTATACTAACCTTGCTGTTTGGATCCTGGTTCAGACAAATATGTATACTAACCTTGCTGTTTGGATCCTGGTTCAGACAAATATGTATACTAATCTTGCTGAATAGATTCTGGTTCAGACAAATATGTATACTAACCTTGCTGTTTAAATCCTGGTTCAGAAATATGTATACTAACCTTGCTGTTTGGATCCTGGTTCAGGCAAATATGTATACTAACCTTGCTGTTTTTGATCCTGGTTCAGACAAATATGTATACTAATCTTGCTGAATAGATTCTGGTTCAGACAAATATGTATACTAACCTTGCTGTTTGGATCCTGGTTCAGACAAATATGTATACTAATCTTGCTGTTTGGATCCTGGTTCAGACAAATATGTATACTAACCTTGCTGTTTGGATCCTGGTTCAGACAAATATGTATACTAACCTTGCTGTTTGGATCCTGGTTCAGGCAAATATGTATACTAACCTTGCTGTTTGGATCCTGGTTCAGACAAATATGTATACTAATCTTGCTGTTTGGATCCTGGTTCAGACAAATATGTATACTAACCTTGCTGTTTGGATCCTGGTTCAGACAAATATGTATACTAACCTTGCTGTTTGGATCCTGGTTCAGACAAATATGTATACTAATCTTGCTGAATAGATTCTGGTTCAGACAAATATGTATACTAACCTTGCTGTTTGGATCCTGGTTCAGACAAATATGTATACTAATCTTGCTGTTTGGATCCTGGTTCAGACAAATATGTATACTAACCTTGCTGTTTGGATCCTGGTTCAGACAAATGTATACTAACCTTGCTGTTTGGATCCTGGTTCAGACAAATATGTATACTAACCTTGCTGTTTGGATCCTGGTTCACACAAATATGTATACTAATCTTGCTGTTTGGATCCTGGTTCAGGCAAATATGTATACTAACCTTGCTGTTTGGATCCTGGTTCAGACAAATATGTATACTAATCTTGCTGTTTGGATCCTGGTTCAGGCAAATATGTATACTAACCTTGCTGTTTGGATCCTGGTTCAGACAAATATGTATACTAACTTTGCTGTTTGGATCCTGGTTCAGGCAAATATGTATACTAACCTTGCTGTTTGGATCCTGGTTCAGACAAATATGTATACTAATCTTGCTGTTTGGATCCTGGTTCAGAGAGAAAAATCGATACTAATCTTGCTATACAGGCCCCGGTTAACACAAAAATTGATACTATCTTGCTATATAGACCCCGGTTAACACAAAAATTGATACTAATCTTGCAGTTTGGATCCCGTTTTCAGAGAAAAAAAAAAATTATACAAGTCTTGCTGAATTGATCCTGGTTCAGACAAAAATATTGTGTAATATTGCTGAATAGATCCTTTTTCGAAGAAAAATGTAAAGCAGTCTTGACGAGTGGTTCCTGGTTCTGAGGAAAACGTGTAAGAATCTTGGTGAAAGGATCCTGGTTCAGAAGAAAATTTGTAATAATCCCGCTGAATGGATCTTTGATGCCCTCTTGATCTTGATCCGGCCTGCGGATTCTCAGCAAAACAAAACCAAAAAACAGCAGAATAAAAGAAAAAGAAATAGAATTATCGTCTTGCCCAGAAAAAGGGGACTACGCGGGGAAAAGAGGAGAAAGGAGAGAGTGGTGCCGCTGATGGAGGAGAAGCTGGAAGACGAAGAGAAGGAGCAGGAGGTCAAGAATCGGTTCATTAATCGAAACGGACATCGATCCTCCCACGGTTAGGGTCAAAAAGGTGAAGGGGATGATGCTCTGTAGCTGGGAGATCAGATGGCTGAGAGTGCCAGAGAATGGTACATCTACTGCAACAGATCATTCAGGGTGGCACGAAGTTTCATCATCATCCCGAGTCACTGTTTGAGGGGAGAGTGACATCATGTCGGTGATGACCAGTGGTTGGCGAGGGTGGGGCCGGACTGAACGGAGGGAGAGAGAGGGAGGGGGTTGGGGGTGGAGGAGAGAGAGGCGTGGACCGTGAAAAGAATCCGAATGTGCACGTATTATCATTCAGCATGGATTCACCACTTTTAGGGTGAGGACTTCAGGGACTGGCGGATGGACCTTAACAAAAGGGCGACCCAGGCATACCAGGCGCTACTTCCCTCGTTCTCTGCATTGGATTCATTAGAAGGGGCCAGCATTGTGCGATTTTTTTATCTCCTGAAAGACTTTCCTACCTCCTCCCTCAAATACCCATGCCAATCCCCCCGTCTCCAGCTCAGAGTGGAAGACATCACAATGAAAGAATTGGAAGCCTTTTGTACACAGCATGCGGTTTAGGAAGGAGAGGAAGGACAGTGGGGTACCGGTGGGAGAGCTATAAAAAACCACCACACCAACACGACAATCCGGATATATGTATCTTTAATTAATTAAATCATTATGATCTAGGTTTTTAAGCAAAGTCTGCTGAGTCTGACTACTAGAACTGAGATCACGGGAGTGCATGTCTTTTGTGTTAAATTATGATAGATACGGCGGTATGTCAAGTTAATTTTAAATTGCCTCTCTCTCTCTCTCTCTCTCTCTCTCTCTCTCTCTCTCTCTCTCTCTCTCTCTGTGCGTCACATGTGTGTGTGTGTGTGTGCGTGCACACGTGTGTGTGTGTGTGTGTGTGTGTGTGTGCATATGTGTGTGTGTTGTGTGTGTGTCTGTGAGTGTGTCTGTCTGTCTGTCTGTCTGTCTGTCTGTGTCTGTGAAAACAAAATACAAATGAAATTATTGAGTAAACCATTTCAAAGTCTGGTGCGGGCAGATACGGCACTTCAGGTACAAACTCGCGTGCAAGACCTTCCAGAGAGAATAAGAAAGGATAGATGGAAGAATCAGGGAGAATGGTAAAGGGAAATTGTAGAAAAGACAGATCCAGAAATGTGTGTGTGGGGGGGGGAGGGGTGAAATTGGGGGATGGGGGGAGGGATAGGAAAGGCTTTCACAAGGATGGAGAACGAAGTAGAAAAAGGCTCATCAGCCATACAGCTAAGGAAGAAGCGGACGACATCAAGTTGTTCAGAACGGGTCGAAACGAAAGCAAGGAACAGACATTTTCAGCCCAAGTAAAGACCTTCACAGGGAAGACATCTCGGGGAAATTGGCACCATCTTTAAGTTAACGACAGGCTCACCCCACACGGGAAATGTCTGATCCTCTCAGCGTCTTACAGCGGATTTTCACGGCCAGTGCCCAACGTATGTACTGTCAGGCAGTCAGCTATCACCCCATCACGCAAGCACCGTGCAAGTTCAGGGTCGAATGGGGGTAAGGGAGGTAGAGGGTTTCAAACATCACCCCAGCCTCTTTCCCCCTACCACTTTTCCAACCTCATCTTCTGCACCTTTCTCCCGTGCCCTACTCTGAAAACTTTTTTAGGTTTAATGTATTTTTGAAAAATATATGAAATGTCGAAAATTAATAGTTGCTTTAATAGAATATCAAAAAATAA
>JADBJO010004794.1:100212-107712 GCA_016801955.1 Conus betulinus | reverse complement strand
ATGTTAAAGAATGGTAAATCTACCCCCAACAATGTCTGTGGCCTCGGATTGATTCCGTCGTGATCACTGGTATCGGTGAGTCCATGGGGGCTGTGGCTGGACGGACATGGTGGCACCTTCCGGAGGGAGGAGAGCTCACTCACGCCGGCACCGCGACTAAGCAATTATTGTCGTCAGTAGGGGGCTTAGTAGGTGGTGTCCTGCGTATGTTGGATCAGAACAGGCGCCACTGAACACCACCGAAGTGACTCGCGGCAGCAGTGCAGTGTCTCCTCCGGTAGGTTGCCTCTTAATGACTTGACATTGACAGTTCCCTGTGGATTGCCGGTGTCAGGGCTGTGGCAATCCGGGTCAGGCTGTGGTTATGGACAGGGGATCGAGACGAGCAGCGTGGGTGCACTGCTACTGAAGTAGCACTGAAGACGGTACCACAGCCAAAAAAAACCACGGGGGGGGGAAGGAAAGAAAATCTGCCAACAGACCATTCAGGATGGCAAGAACTGTCACTCAGCATCCAAGTTACTGTTTACTGGAAAAGTGGCATCATATGTCGGTGACGATCACTGTTGGCAGTGGTGGGATCAGAAAGGACGGGGAGGCGGAGGGACGGGGGGGGGGGGGGGGGGGGGGGGGGGGGATTGGTGGTGTGTGTGAGTGGCTGCGCCTGTGCCAGGGAATGTCACTATGGACTATGGGAAGGAGGAGAAGAGTTGTAGACAGTGAGAAGAATTCAGAACGCACAAGTATCGTCATTTAGCCATGGATTCACCACTTTGAAGTCAGGACATCAGGGAATGACAAGTGGACCTTAACAATAGGGCCACCAGACACAATGGACACACCTTCCATCGCTCTTTGAACTGGATTCTTTAGAAAGGTCTAAGCAGTGTCCTTGTCCAGCATTGTGCGATTTCTATATTCCGGAAGGAGCGCGTCCCACCCTGACCCCTAAATCTCACCACTACAATGCCCCATCTCCTGACCAGAGTAGGAAGTCAATCGACGACAGAATGAAAATCCATTTGTCCGTGGCATGTACTCAGGAGGGCGAGGAAAGAGTGAGTGGGGGCGGGAGACAACACCACAATCTACAGGAAGCTCACCACCACGACAACACCACAATCCAGATATATAGCTCTAAGTCACCACGACAACACCACAATCCAGATATGCAGCTTTAAGTCATCACGACAACACCACAATCCAGATACAATCCAGACAATGACCACCAGCTTTTAAGTCATCACGACAACACCACAGTCCAGATATACAGCTTTAAGTCACCACGACAACACCACAGTCCAGATTTACAGCTTAAGTCACCACGACAACACCACAGTCCAGATATACAGCTTTAAGTCACCACGACAACACCACAGTCCAGATCCACAGCTTTAGTCACCACGACAACACCACAGTCCAGATATACAGCTTTAAGTCACCACGACAACACCACAGTCCAGATATTGCGAATGTATTGCCATCTAAAAGCATGCAGATATGTTAACACAAAAAAAGAAAAAGACAAAAAAGGTGTGTGTGTGTGTGTGTGTGTGTGTGTGTGTGTGTGTGTGTGTGTGTGTGTGTGTGTGTGTGTGTGTGTGTGTGTGCGTGTGTGTGAGTGTCTGCGTGCGTGCGTGCGTGCGTGTGTGCGTGTGTGTGTGTGTGTGTGTGTGTGTGTGTGTGTGTGTGTGTGTGTGTGTGTGTGTAGGGGTGTATGTGTGTGTGCCTGCCTGCTGAGGCAAATAACTTTGTCATGGAGAGAGAGAGAGAGAGAGAGAGAGAGAGAGAGAGAGAGAGAGAGAGAGAGAGAGCAGTTTGTTTCTTGAGACTCCCACACCACTCTCAGACCGGAAGTGCATCGGTCAGAAAGGCTGAGGGTTTGTGGGCGAAAGAAAGAGGGTGGCAAAGTACCAGCTCGCGATGTCTTGTATGAGACCACGAAAGAATTGATGGGGGAGAAGAGAATCAGAGCAGGGGAGGAGGGGGGGGATGGAGGTAGGTGTGTAGTTGAGGAGGGAGAGGGGCAACCCTGTGACCTACTACTTTCTTGTTTCTTTCTCTTTTCTGATTCACTTTTCGGACAACGCAAATTGCTTTATATTTACTTTTCTGCAACAGGGCTGCGATGAGGCATAGTGGGTTCTGGTTGAGGACTAGGAGTCGGGAGTGGGCTCTGGAACCTCTGCAAGACCCGCCTTCTCTCTCTCTCTCTCTCTCTCTCTCTCTCTCTCTCTCTCTCTCTCTCTCTCTCTCTGTGATAGGTGGACGGCTGGCCAGACAGGTATACCGACGAAAAAGAGAAAATGTCTGGCATCTTAGCAAGGAAATACAAACGTAAGACAGAACAACATAGGGAAGGACAAGATGTGACAGATTCATGGTGTTGGTGGGAGGAGGAGGAGGAGGAGGAAGAGGAGACGAAGACGGAGGAGGTGGAGGAGCAGTTTCAATAATCGAGACAGACAGCTCATATTGGCCTTCCACCTCTCCAGGATTAGGGTCAAAAAGGTTAGGAGGATGCACTACAGCTGGGAGATCAGATGGCAGTGCGCGTGACATAGTATGGTGGATCTATCGTGACAGCTGATTCAGGATGACACGTTTCTTTCAGCATCTGAATCATTTGTTTTTGATGGCAAAGTGGTAACGATGTCGGTGGCAAACAGGAGTAGAAGGGTTGGGGCTTGAAGGGGATGGGCTGAGTGGATGGATGGGTGGATGGGTGGGTGGATGGATGGATGGATGGATGGATGGGGAAAGGGTAGAAGAATTCAGAATTTGCAAGGATTGGAATGACCACTTTTAAAGGTAGACGATTTCAAGGATTGACGAACGGATCTTAACCCAGGAACAACGGATGTGCCGTCCCTGGTTCTTTGAGCTCAATTCATGAGAAATACAAAAACATCCATTTGTCAAGCACTGTGTGATTTGCAGAGAGAATGTCCATGTCCCCTACCATCCCCGCTCTCCCATCCCTTCTTCACTGCCCACTCCAGTCCCCAATCTCCCGATCAGAAATCACAGTGGGGAGACATTTAATGCAAGGATGGAAATCGTGTTATACACGGCATGCATTCGAGAAGGCGGGGGAGTGGGATGGAGGGAGAGGGTGGCTCCACCGACTCGACCACACCACTACTTGAACAAGTACCCGTAATAATTCCTTTTAATCCATGTTTCAGATGTTTACGGGTGAGTCTCAGCCAAGGTACTGAAAGCCTTACTGAAAACAGGATCTTGGAAATGTGTATGCATGATTTGCTCAAGTCACAATCTCTCTCTCTCTCTCTCTCTCTCTCTCTCTCTCTCTCTCTCTCTCTCTCTCTCTCTCTCTCTCTCTCTCTCTTCTCTCTGTGCGCGCGCGCGTGTGTGTGTGTGTGTGTGTGTGTGTGTGTGTGTGAGTGTGTTGAAAACAAAACTCACGTAAAAGTATGTCATTAAACTCTCATGCAGGGTGTACCAGAGAGCAGTGAGTATTAGATGGAGGACTAGGGAGAACTGGGAAAGAAACTAGGGAATAACAGGCCTAAAAAGAAAGGGGGCGAAATGGGAAGGAAGAGGGGTATGGGAAGATGGCTATAACTCTTTCGCATTTTTTTTTCTTACATCGCAAATTGCTTTGGGTTTCATTTTTCTTCATTGTTGCATTGGGGCTGGGATGAGAAGTAGGAGGTTTGGGTTGAGGGACGGGGGTTGGGAAGGGGTCTACGACTCCTGCAATATCTCTCTCTCTCTCTCTCTCTCTCTCTCTCTCTCTCTCTCTCTCTCTCTCCTCTCTCTCGCTCGCTCGCTCGCTCGCTTGCGCGCTCTCTCCCTCTCTCTCTCTCTCTCTCGCTGAGTGCTGCTCTTTTATCTCCCAACCCGTCCACTCTGCCCCCGGCCACCTCCTGCTGTCACACTGTCACTCTTGCACACACACACATTCATGACAGCATTTGCTCCATACGCACACGCAATTCCTCCAATCAACCAAAAGGGGCACTACCGAATGTTTTTTCTTCTCCCCCTCTCCTCCGGGGAAAACACTTTACTAAATGAATCGAACAATTAATAAACAAATTCTATACATGTGTGTGTGTCTCTCTCTCTCTCTCTCTCTCTCTCTCTCTCTCTCTCTCTCTCTCTCTCTCTCTCTCTCACACACTGAGAGATAAATCAAGTTACGAACTGATATCAATAAATTCTTACAAGATTCCCCCTCTTTGCCGAAGAAAGAATACCCACATCCCCCAAGAATATAAAGTCATGGTCTTTTACATAATATTGGCCGAAGATCCAGACCAGGAGAATAAATCATTCATGCATTCATGATGCCATACCTGCATCAGAGAAATCACTCGCCCCATACTGTCATGATGCCCTGTCCGCATCAGAAAACGTGCTGGCCCCTTGAACTCTCCTGTTACTGGGGAAACGATGAGATCCGACTCTTCTACCCGGGGTCTTCAATCGCTGGGGCTGAATTATCGGTGTGTTCCCCACACCATGGCCATCATTAAACACCCGTCTCAGCACTTAGTAAACAGATGCCGTCGCAGCATCAGAGGAGGAATAGCTGACGGGGTGAAGGGTGAAGGGCTGAAACATGAATAAGGTTCGTGTAAGTAACATGCTTCCCAATTCAACATATGATTTCTTTCTTTCTCTTTTCTTAAGGTTTCCCCCTGTACCTTTCCCCAACTATCTATGGCTGACCTGGTAATGACTGGTCAGCGGTGAGGACCCCTTGACCAACGTCCTGACAGGTTCGAGTCTTTAGGCCATCTCCTGGGCTAAAACTAATTCTTTCCTCCCTCCTCCTAGTGAGTGCATACTCAGTGTTCAAAACACTTGACCAGCACCTTACCAACCCTTATTAAACTATCTCTCAGTGGTCACTTTCACCCAATGACC
This sequence comes from Conus betulinus, assembly GCA_016801955.1. Classification (NCBI taxonomy): domain Eukaryota; kingdom Metazoa; phylum Mollusca; class Gastropoda; order Neogastropoda; family Conidae; genus Conus; species Conus betulinus. The sequence goes on along the minus strand of JADBJO010004794.1, from coordinate 102,813 downwards.
GCCATTGTTCATTTCACTGAGTGATCCTCACAATTATTGGGGACGCCCGCCACACTAGTCAAGCCACATGAATATTCTTGCTTTTTAGTTGTGGCATGGGGGAAATGATTCATATCACTAGACTACATGTGATGGAGCGTCACATGCCTTGATGTGAGGCTACGTCACATGACACCTGCTACTACCTCTACTTCCACATACACACTCATTTCCTCCTCCACCCCGATATTGTTCCCACCCACCCACACCCCATCCCGGTTATTCACGTATCACTGGACGACAATTGCTTATTCTCCGGATCTAAGCTTTCTCTATTCATTAACTTTATGCTGAGCAAGAACTGGGTTAGGTGACTGCCCTCCCTCCCCTCCTCTTCCGCTCCTTTCCTCCCTCCCCCACATCCTCCCTCTTCCTTCCAGCTGCTAATGTATTTCCAACGCGCGTGTACACACACACACACACACACACACACACACACACACACACACACGCACACACACACACACACACACACACACACACACACACACACACCACACAGAGACTCACTCATCACTCACTCACTCACTCACTCACTCACTCACTCACTCGCACTCACTCACTCACTCACTTTTTGGCTTTTATGTCAAAGTTCCATTGAAAAATAATTACTATAGACGGGGCACACAGGAAAATGTGTATGTGTGTGTGTGTGTGTGTGTGTGTGTGTGTGTGTGTGTGTGTGTGTGTGTGTCTCACTCACTCACTCACTCACTCACTCGCACTCACTCACTCACTCACTCACTTTTGGCTTTTATGTCAAAGTTCCATTGAAAAAAAATTACTATAGACGGGGCAACAGAGGAAAGTGTGTATGTGTGTGTGTGTGTGTGTGTGTGTGTGTGTGTGTGTGTGTGTATGTGTGTGTGTGTGTGTATATGTATGTGTGTGTGTGTGTGCGTGTGTGTGTGTCCGTGCATGTATAAGAGTGTGCATGAGAGAGATAGTGAGTGTGCACCCACGCGTGAGTGTACATGTGTGAGTGTATTTGTATGAGTGTGTCTGTTTGTCTGTGTATGTCTGTGTTTGTGTGTGTGTGTGTGTGTGTGTGTGTGTGTGTGTGTGTGTGTGTGTGTGTGTGTCTGCTGCTGAGAGAGAGAGAGAGAGAGAGAGAGAGAGAGAGAGAGAGAGAGAGAGAGAGAGAGAGAGAGAGAGAGCAGTTTATTCTTGGATTCCCACACCACTGTCAGACGGAAAGTGCAGCAGTCAAAAAAAGCTGATGACGTGAGGCCGAGGTGAGGGGGGGGGGGGGGGGGGGAGGGGAGGGGAGGGATGGCAAGCTTCCAGCCCGGGATGTCTGAAATAATACCACGAAAGAATTGATAGGGGACGGCGAGGAAGGAGAGAAGGGGGCTGGGAGGAAGGGGGGGGGGGGGGGAGGAGGGAAGGGAACAACCCTATGACCTTCACTTTCTTTTTCTTTCCCTTTTCTTATCTATTTTTTGCGGAAAACGCAGATTGCTTCAGATTTCCTTTTTTTTTTCTTTTTTTTTTTCTTTTTTTTTTTTTTTTTTTTTTTTTTGAGTGGTGGCTAGGTTGAGATGTAATGGGCTATGGCCGGAAGGGCGAGAATGAGAAGTGGGGACTGGGACTCTGCAATACCTTTCCCCCCCCCCCCCCCCCCCCCCCCCCCCCCCCCCCCCCTTGTCTTCGTTCGTCTTTATTCTTTGCATGCGCCTCCCTAGCTTTTCATTCTTTGATCAATGGTCAGCAATATTCCGCTGCCTGCTGGTCTGCTTCTCATTTTGCTTGGAGCAGTTCATGTATAATTCAAATATGTATGGAAAATGATCACTATTGTTCATCTTCTGCAATAAAGATCAGTGAACGGTCGTGTGCTCGTTTGTCCAAAAAGTGAGTTTTACGATACAAAAAATAAACCACAGATCTCAACACTAAGAGTTGGTTTTTTGTTTTTTTTTTTTACAGGTCAGACCCTTCTCCGATTGACCTTGACTCGGGGTCAGGATTTTTAGCACTTTCCCTCCCAACTTTTTTTTTATCTGCTGTATGGATCACAGATTTCTTGCTCGCTTAAATCTATCTTGCTGCTGTTTGTGCTGAGTATCAAATTCTCTCAGAAACGGTGACAGAGAACAGCATAGCTAAATATCACACACACACAACACACACACACACACACACACACACACACACACACACACACACACACACACACACACACACACACACACACACAACACAAACAAACACTCTCTCTCTTTCTTTCTCTCTCTCTCTCTCTCTCTCTCTTCTCTCTGTCTCTCTTTCTCTCTCTCTCTCATTATCAAAATATAAAAATACCACACGTCTATTAAATCAAATGTGTAACAGAGTGAGTCTGTGTCATATTTGTTCCAGATACCTATGTGTGTGCGCTTGAGTAAATGCGTGTTTATCTGTGGTAAACTTCAAGGCTGGCGTTTTCATGGCAATTCCAAGTGCTGATACAACATCATTTAGCAGAACAATAACACATGATAGGAGGTTTCCAGCCATTCCTTTTGTTCAAAGTTGTCACCAAATAGTATCAGCCACCCTTGATTAACGGTTTTAGCAGTA
>JADBJO010004794.1:77712-87712 GCA_016801955.1 Conus betulinus | reverse complement strand
TCTCAGCCACTGAATCCATGATTCTTTCGGCTCATCTGTCTCTTCTACAGTCACATAGAAGAGAAAGAAGTAATGACCTTGGATCAAGCAAGACATGACAATGCTGCTACCTTTACCCCAATAGTACGAATAAGATTATTTCCTCAGTTTTGGTCCGCTTTAGCCTACAAAGTAGTCCTGAACTTCAGACCCCAGACCTCTTCACCACGGGCTTCATCCAATGTGCCCAGCTCGCACCTAAAAAGGAATGGGGGGAAATCAATACTCCCTGACAAAGATCACGCCATCACGAAGGTCTGGATGCGACAATTGCCTCACTTAAGCCCCTGGGTGCCCACGCTAAAGGCTTCAGATTCTCACGTTCCGTGCCAAGCCTGCAGTGGAAGTGCCAATGGCCTCGGGCTTCCGGAAGACGTAAGGAATGCTGGGAATCAGATCACCATCACAATGAGGCTGATTTCCCCTTGTCACGAAATGCATGTATTTTAGCGGGTTTTTTTTTTTTCCTGGTTGTGGTGGTGGTGTATTGTTTTGTTTTTTGTTGGGGTGGGTTGGTTGGTTGGATTTTTGTTGTTTGTTTTAGATAGGTATTATCTATCTCTGCACCTTCAGCTATTTATCTTGATATTCGGAAATCTACATCTGTGTGTGTGAAAACGACTGTCAATTCATGGTTTATTTTTTTAAACTATTCATTAGTGTATCCTGATCAGTATCTTCTCTTTTATCTAAAAGATAGTGCTATAGGGAGTTTTGATTTGAATCCTCTCTCTGTCTCTCTCTCTCTGTCTCTCTCTCTCTCTCTCTCTCTCTCTCTCTATCTCTGGCTGGCTGGCTGGTTGGCTGGCTCTCTCTTTGTTTCTCTCTCTCTCTTTCTCTCTTTCGCGTGCGCGCGCGCATGACTGCTCTGTCAAGTTGTTTATAAATCCATTTCTGAAATTGTTCCTTTGTTTACTGGCTGCTTTTTTTTGCTTGGTTACTTGTTTTGTAAGATTTTTTTTGATCGTCTTTTTGTGTCTTTTCTTTCTGTTTTTGCCTATTTAATACTGTGTGCATTTACAGATTTTTTCTGTATAATCTCTCTCTCTCTCTCTCTCTTGCTCTCTGTCTCTCTGTCTCTGTCTCGATTGTTCTCTCTCTCTCTCTCTCTCTCTCTCTCTCTCTCTCTCTCTCTCTCTCTCTCTCTCTCTCTCTCTGCCAGACATGACGTTTTGATCAAAGCAGTAAGGACAAGTAATTGTCTTCAAATATAAAATTTAGAATAAAAAAAGTTATGCTCGTTCATTCTAAGTAAAAGATCTCGGCTACAGGCATACAGTATTACATTCTGAGTGCCATGCGTCCTTTTCTTTTTTTTTTTTTACGTACGGTTTTGCGAATCAGGCTGCAGAAATATACACACTAACAAAGGACGGTCAGGAAATGTGACTAACATACTGGAGGACACCATATGTACAGAAGTATATCTCCAAATGAGTGGTCCCAATTCACCCATAGGAACCCATGGCATACTCAAGCCCTGGCAGCAATCCACACGGGCCCTGAATTATTCCCCACAGAGATATGCTTTGATGGGACCTGGACGTAGAGATCGGCCATAAGACAGTCCATGGCGGCAACCAAGCCTGGAATCTAAGCCAATGATATTGAGCACCTTTAAAAGCAGGCGTACATCAGAGGTAGGGGAGAGAGAGGTAAGGGTGTAGCCTCCATCAATTACAAATACGAAAGGGAGGAAGGAAAGCAAATGGGTAGGAGGCGGGGGGGGGGGGGGGGGGGGGGGGGGTAAGCAGGCCGGGCAAGGACAGGGAGGAATAGCAACCTAAACTGTCATCGAGAAAAGGGGGAGGCGATGAAAGTGATGCAACCTCTAGATCTGACATTAGCTTAACAAAAAGGGCAAAATCAATTTCTTCACTCACAACTAATGGAACTTTCACTTCAGATCTGTTCTGTGAGTCAAAAGTTAACTTCAGCGATATAAATCGACCTAAACTTCCCGCATCTCCCAGCCCGCCATGGGAACTTAAAAGAGCATCATTTATATATAAGTCATACGTCGATGAAAAAAAGTGACAATGAAAACCTGATAGGCCAAATAGTAAAAGAGTATATTGAAAATTCGTATCCCTTTCATCTTAAAATTTATACAGATGGGTCTCTTTTGGATACCAAAGAAGCAGGTGCTGCATTTACAATTCCTTCATTGAAAATTCAAAAAATCTTATTATCTTGGAAAAAAAACTATATTTTTACAGCAGAACTAACTGCCATTCTAATGGCTTTGTATTTTCTACTTGACTTTTCAAATCCAATATTCCAAGTCCTCTTTTGTGTCGATTCAAAGTCGGTTTTATTCGCCCTAAGTAAAACAAACCCTATAGTAAGACAAGATCTGATTACAGATATTCATCAACTAATACATTTCTTGATTATTAGGGGTACAGGAATTAGTTTCTGTTGGGTCCTTCTCATTGTGGGATTCAGTTTCATGAGAAAGTAGACAGAGCAGCAAAACGGGAGCGAAAAATATTAGCGGGTCGGAGGTTATCAGTATCCCATTGTCTATTCATGAGGGATACAGTCTTCTAGAAAAATGCATGCTGGAAACATTATAGGAAAATAAACAACAGAATTCGGGATGTTCTCTTGATACACGCATAAACCAGCTATTAAACTTTGACACACTTCATTCTTTTTATCAGTGTCGTTTGTCGTTTTCTCGGATCATAAATTCGCTAATGTATAAGATCAAACTAAACGCTTTTAAGACAAAGTTTTGCAAAAAATATAACATGCCTTTGTGGTGAAATGATAACTAATTCCCACTTACTTTTCCACTGCAAGCAGTTAAAACCTCATCTACCACCTCTACCTAATTGTTCTATGGATACAGTTGTAACCGATTATCACTAATGTGTAAAATTGCTGTTTCATTGCATCAAAGTCCTATTTTTTTTGTTTTGTAAAATGGGAACTGGTGTTTTATTAACGTCCTTGTTATGACCTGGTTATTCTTCGATGTTTTTTATAGTTAGTTATCCATTTTTTGCTGTTGCTGTTAATGTTATTCTTATAGATTAGGTTCGTCTAATAGCACATAATGTGTATAGACGTTAAATTGACACACACACACACACACACACACACACCATCACCACTACCATCACCAACCCCTATCATCACCACACCGGAGTCAGACATATACAGAGAAGAGAGATAGAGAGAGTCAAAGAGAGAGAGAGAGAGAGAGAGACGCAGAGAGAGAGAGAGAGAGAGAGAGAGAGAGAGAAGACGAGAAACCTCTCTTTGTTTGCTGCCCAAGAACCTGAGCAGAGAGAGAGAGAGAGAGGGGGGGGGGTAAATAGGAGGGGGTTAATGGGAGGGGGCAGCTGTAATCACAGCTGGACAGAGAAAAGAAGAAAGAGGGAGAAAACCTCTTTTTATTATAGCCGAAGAACGTGAGTAGAGAGAGAGGCGGGAGGGAGGGGTGCAGTAAATACAGCCATGAAGAGAACATAGAAATGAAGAAAAAGGGGAAAGCTTTCAACGCCGTCAAAGAACATGAGACAGACAGACAGACAGACAGAGACAGAGAGAGATTAGAAAGAAGGAAAAAGGAAAATCTCTTTAGATGCAGTCAAAGAACAGGAGACTGGGGGAGGGGGAGGTGGTGCACAGGTCGGAGGGGGATCGAGGGAGGGGAGAGGATAGAAGGGAAGGGAGAAGTAGGTGACGTGCCTTTGCTGGCCATTCATACTGCTCTTTGGTTTTGGCTGGAGGCCAAAAGAGCTCGGGCCGACTGCCCCCTATACCGGACCTCTGACATTTTCAGGAAAGCCTTTATCCCTGTAGCATCTGACAGGCGATTGTGGGGACCCCTGAACTGCTGATACACTGAAGCACCAGACCTTGACATAGGATTTTATGCAATAATTTTGCTCGAGTCGTATTTGGAGAAAACAACAGAAAGACAGAAGAAGGAATGAATTAATGAACCAGAAGGTTAGAGGTGTGCAAGACATCCTCTGTCAATGTTGAAAAATCGTGGATCGTCCCTTCACAGCGTTTCTGTTCAGTGAAAAGTTCATAATTCTCTGATCAATTATGTGAGCAGATCCTGGGGATGCTGTTTGATCCATATCAGCCTTCGCGGATCTGCCACGAGAGTTAATTGATCTGTCCTTGGACTACGTTTCATCTTTCCACCACTTCCTTCTTCTTCTTCTTCGTTCACTTAGACAGGAACCCCAGAGGCACTGACCAAGGCTGCTGTAAGGCGGAGGCCCTCCAGTGATCCATAAAGCTTTTTCCTACTCGGTGTGTTGGCAGGCCAGGTCTCTGCCCTTAGTTTTTTTATGTGTGGAACAGTCCTGCAGAAAGTGCTCCACTGTCATTCCACCAGTTCCAAAATCAGTCCCGCTTCTTTTCTGAGTGTTCTTTTAATGATTTTGCTCAATGATGTAGGATTAGTCGTTGATCCGGATCATTATCATGGTCCCACACACCATTGAATGGGTTCGTATCTGGCCCACATTTCATCTCTCACACACACAAAAAAGGAAAATAACGGGAGTAATAAATTTCATATGAAATCTTTCATAGACAGGAAAGAGGGAGGAGAGAGAGAAGAAGGTTGGGAAAGAATCGTCCCTGGACTTTCTGTGGTGGTTTTTTCTGTTCATCAGCGGGGTGTCTTGCCTAGGCCTACACGTTACAATACCAATGGGCTGTTCACCTTCATATCCAGTTTGATTTCCATAGCAAAACATTAAGTTTAAAATAAGAGTGAGATGAGAGTTAGATAGGCTGACAGACAAACGGACACTGTAGATGACCAGGTAAATGGGAGAAATGGGCAGACGAAAGAGCCAAAGTAAATAGAAACTCAACTAGACACTCCTTTTACATCCATTCTTATCTTTTCAAAGGTGAAGAAGCTCTGTGATGCATTCCATGGCGAATACCACTCACATTGAAACATATTCTTTTAGAGTGTTTGGGCTTGCATGATGTGAGACATAGATTTTACAGCAGACTCCATAAAAAAAAATCTTGTTCAGAAGTATCCCATCTGACGTGATCTTTGTAATTCTGAAAGACATCACATTCTTCATCTGATCTAAGACTTTACAGAAGAAAGATTTTAACACAATTTTCCAGAGTGTTTCTAGAAGGTGTATTTTAAAAGGTTGTGTGAATGAAGGAATTTTTTCTTCTTTTTTTTTTGTGACTTGTGAGTTGACTTCCACGCAGTAACAGCTTGATATGGTCCTCTGCGGTCGGCTGGGCTATGGACACAGGGCATTAGCAAAGATACTTCTTTTTATTTTGCATCTTTTGCGTCTTTTAATTCTGATTTCCCCAGCTCTTCACTGCTCCCCCACCACCACACCCCACCCCCCCCCCCCCTCCCCACTCTCCCCCCTGCCTCGTTTTGTGATTGTTGTTTGTTCGTTCGTTTTTTTTTTTTCTGTTCTGCATTTAGTTTCTGTTTGTAATTTGAGCTTTGTTCGCTTGCATTCTCATCGCTTTCATCTGTCTTACATCCATTCAACCTTCTTTAGTTGTCACTGGCTTGTACAATTATCCCCCCGTCATCCTCCATCCCTTCAGGGCAGTGCTGAAAGCAGTTTATTTCCGGTCTAGTCCTTGTCCCACCTTTAATGCTCCCCGCGACCACTCGCCCCACGCTGACATAAGTGGCTGGCCTGGCCAGAAGGACTGGGCTTGGCGCTCGTCTTCCTTCTCATTTGTCCACTCCCGTCCCCCTCTTCTTACACTCCTGCTTCCTTCCCCTCTGCCACCGTCTTTCCTGAACCTGCTTCCTTCCCCTCCGCCACCGTCTTTCCTGAACCTGCTTCCTTCCCCTCCGCCACCGTCTTTCCTGAACCCTTCCCCCATTCGCTTTCTCCCCTTACCCTCCCTTACTCTTCATAAATCACACGCCCGGAGGTCGGTGATATGCAGGTGGTCGATGATTGTTATTGTGCTGACTGACCTGGCCTAGTTGCCTGTCTGACCGACCGTCTGATTTTTTCTGTCTGGCTGATAGACTGACGGTCTGACTGCTTCTCTGACTGACTGATCGCTGTGGCCCTTTCAAAACCATTTTCCAATTATCTTTCCAGGAGGAAAAGGCTGTCTGGTGCACTTCCCTTCTTCGCCAATTGTCTTGAGCTGGGAAATGCAGAATGAAAGGGGAGGGAGGGAATAGAGTTGTTGGCGTGCGTTCAAGTATTAGGGTGATGGAAGTGCGGACTGGATAGATTCACAGAGAGAGAGATGGGGTGATATAGTTGTGGTTGCCTGGTGTTATATTTCTCATGGCAGTGAGGGCTGTTGTTTGTTTGATCTATCTCTCTCTCTCTCTCTCTCTCTCTCTCTCTCTCTCTCTCTCTCTCTCTGTGTGTGTGTGTGTGTGTGTGTGTGTGTGTGTGTGTGTGTGTGTGTGTGTGTCCCATTTTTCTGTATACAAACTGTCTGAAATAGAAAGGTAAGTTACGCCAATCATTATCATGGTAATGAGGAGGAGGAGGGGATAAGTCTCCTCTTGTGTGGATTAACCAAAAAGATCTTTAGTGCAACAGATCAAAACACAGTGTTTTCATCATTTTCTTTGAATGAAAGTGGGTGAGGCTTGGGAATACATTTATTCTCACCAACATTTTCTGGAACACCGACATAACAACGATGATCAATATCATTTCCCCCATCTTAAGACACAAGTACACCCCCTTAACAAAATCAGAAACGACTGACTTCACTTCACGAGAATGGATTCACAGGTCTTGCTTGCACTCAATTTGCAAAACAAAACAGGAAATCACGTCAGCATACGTGCAGTTTTCAACCCTCCAAAATACTCTCCTCATCTCTACAAACAGGGTTTGTACCACTTCCATAACGAGTCTAATGCTTTTTGATCACGAGAGTGAGATATGGCACCAAACCTTAATTTCACTCCTGTTCCCTTCTTCTCCTTGATCATTTGCACAAACAGTAAGCCAGAGATCCAGAAGAATGTTGCTGTACGTTGGAGATTCTCTAGGTGTCAAAAGAGCTGCCACTCATTGTCTCCTCAGAAGGCCAGATTTTGCTCGAATGTTGGAAAGTTCGTTGTCAGAATGAGAAACTAACAGAAGTCTCTAGACACTAAGCGAGGAATGCCAGGATGGGCGAAGATGGTTGGACAGCGCTTATAGATAGGTCGCAGAGACCTTGGCTTTGTAATGTCTTGTGTTATCATGTGGAAGGAGCGTTTTTTTTTTTGGCACCCACATTCGGACATTGCTCATGGATGGACAGTACAACTTAAGGCAAGACACATTGTTTGTTATATCTTGCCCTAAGGGTAGACCTTTCATGTAAGATATCATCCACTGCAAAGCCTTGTGAGATTTTAAAAAAAAAAACTGGAGAAAGGTCTCTTTTCAACTTTTGAAAACCAGCTTTCAATACAATTGGTTTTCAGTCATCAACATCCTTAGTTGTTCGGAAATGCTGGATCCACGTTTTGTCACTTTAGATCACTTCACGTGATCATTTGGGTTTCTAAGGTTTTCAGTATTTCATGAAATATCTAGAACAGTAAATCTTCTTTCTTTTCGTTTTTATTCGCTTATTTTCTAGATTAGGTATGCATCTGGTCGGCACTATCTTCATCCGAAGATCATACCACAAGATCCGTTCAACTGTTACTATATGAAACACCTCAGTTTCACGAATTAAGATATGCAGGACCTCTTCAACTTTTCTCTTTGCAAGACAGACAATTAGGTCGTTCCAGTCTAACATAGTGGGCCACATCCGTACTTGTCTTTCAGATCGGTTCTTTCTTTGTATGAAATTACTGATCTATTGGTAGACTGTCCTGTGTGATATACGTCTCTCCATACCTAACTGGCAAATCTTAAATGCACTGTCTTCAACTTTGAGCTCGCAAAGTCAGTCTCTTAGCTGCTGTGTAATAAGATCCGTTTTTTTTTTTTTTTTTTCGACAGACATTTACCTCAAAGCTTCGATGATATAATACATTACAGTAGATATGGTGTCATTATAATTTTGTGCATATCAGCGGCACATATTGAATATAATGTTTATTTTCAATAGGTCTACAAGTTTACATTGCGTCTATAAATGCTTCAAAATGGCTGCCTAGCTGACAACACGGTTTTTTTTTTTAATTAATTCTCGAATTCACAAGGAAAGGAGCTTCACTCTGACGGCACATGAATAATGTATGAGTATCGGTAGCAGTGCAGATGAAATGTCTTCAACCAGTACAGCATCCGACTTTCAGAACTCATCCTGGCTACATCTGGCAGGAAATCGGATCATACACATTCAAAGTTATGTGTATGCTCGTATCGATCCAATGAGTTCTAAGCGCAGGTGAAAGAGAAAAGGAAATGGAGCGTGGTGTTCGGAACATTGTGGAGGCGAAAGTGGTAGTGCAATGTACAGCTTGGTAAAGAGAAGTTCATGTCAGGTCTGAAACTAAACTTGATGCTGGTGAGCTCATAAGTGTGAGATGGGGTCATCAGAGCAAAGAGCGTTGATAGTAATGCAGTCCTATTGCTCTCATTTTCAATGTCTTTTCTCCATGTTGAATTATTTTCTTCTGTTCCCTCTGTCGATTGGGACAGCTTCACACATACGAACGGGAACCAGATCGATAAGATCACGTCATCGCAAAGGTCTCATTTGCCACAAGCGCCTCAGTTCAGCCGACGGGTTCCCACGCTGGAAGCTTCAGTTTGCAGCCGTCTCGTACTCCGTGCTGTGCATAGAGCGGAAGTGCCGATGGGCTCGGGCTTCCGGAAAGCATAAGGAACTCTGGGATTCAGATCACTGTCACATTGAAGCTGATCTTCCTTTGTCACGAACTTCATGTACAGTGCTACAATGAAAATTGTTTATGTCTGTTGCTCGAAGAAAACAGAGATCCAGTTCCTGACTTTTAGCTGAAAGCATATTTTCAACAGAGGAAATGCGTAGAGAGCGCGCGCGAGCGCGCGAGAGAGAGAGAGAGAGAGAGAGAGAGAGAGAGAGAGAGAGAGAGAGAGAGAGAGAGAGAGAGAGAGAGAGAGTGATGTTTTGTCGCTGCTTGCTTGTAATAACCATTGAATATCATTCATTAAACATGGATCGAAAAATTCTGGCATCAAATTGTGTGTGTGTGTGTGTGTGTGTGTGTGTGTGTGTGTGTGTGTGTGTGTGTGTGTGTGTCTGTGTCTGTGTGTGTTTCTGTGCTTGCACGCATGTGTATGTGTCTATGAGCAATCGCGCGCATGCGCGCACTAGTGTGTGTGTGTGTGTGTGTGTGTGTGTGTGTGTGTGTGTGTGTGTGTGTGTGTGTGTGCGTGCGTGCGTGTGTGTGTGTGTGTGTGTGTGTGTGTGTGTGTGTGTGTGTGTGTGTGTACGTTTGTGTGTACGTTTGTGTGTGTGTGTGTGTGTGTGTCAGTGTGTGTGCGTGTGTGTGTGTGTGTGTGTGTGTGTGTGTGTGTGTGTGTGTGTGTGTGTGTTGTGTGTGTGTGTGTCTGTATGTGTGTGTGTGTGTGTGTGTGTGTGTGTGTGTACGTGCGTGCGTGCGTGCGTGCGTGCGTGTGTGTGTGTGTGTGTGTGTGTGTGTGTGTGTGTCTGTATGTGTGTGTGTGCGTGTGTGTGTGTGTGTGTGCGTGCGTGCGTGCGTGCGTGCGTGCGTGTGTGTGTGTGTGTGTGTGTGTGTGTGTGTGTGTGTGTGTGTGTGTGTGTGTATGTGTGTGCGTGCATGCTTGCGTGTGTGTGTGTGTGTGTGTGTGTGTGTGTGTGTGTGTGTGTGTGTGTGTGTGTGTGTGTGTGTCTGTTGGTGTGTGTGTGTTTTGGTTTGCATTGCGTGCATGCGTGCGTATGTGTGTGTGTGTGTGTGTGTGTGTGTGTGTGTGTGTTAAACTGTAGATTGATATAACAAGAACATGATCAAAATCAGTTTTGTGTGCATATAACATCGTTTTTCAGC
>JADBJO010004794.1:55212-72712 GCA_016801955.1 Conus betulinus | reverse complement strand
CAAGGGAGGCACTAGGCATAAAGACATTAAGGAGACATTAGTCACAGGCTGAAACATGCACCTAAGGGGTGAGAGGACACAGGAGCCACAGTATGAAGGGTGAAAAAACGAAATGCTCTCTATCTGGGTATAAAGTATTTTACTTTGCCTTCAAGTCGTGCGAAGTGGAATGGGGGTAGACAACGGGCGGAGATCGGGGGTGGGGAGCACGGGAGTGGGGATTGGGCCCACAAGGTGTGTGTGAGGGGGGGGGGGGAAGGGGGGGGAGGGGCGGAGGGGGGGGAAAGGGGGGGGGTGACACAGCAGCAAAAATCATGCTGTACATACGTTAATTAAGATTCCACCGTTTCAGCGAAGGAATGATCCCTCACTCCGTTCAAGTCCATCTCATTATCAATATCTGTCAGTCTCTGATGGAAATCTTTCCAGATTTGGTGACTGCTTTGAGAGGGTGAAGCGTCCTGCTTTCTGTTACTGTCAGCCTGAAAATCACCAAGGTGAACAGTCTCTGTGTACGTCCTGTCAGTCTGTCTGGGGTCCTTTTGAGCACACTCCCCTCCTTTCCCGCCCCCAATGTCACAGGGCTGTGTAGAGTGATGACCAGGGCTGCCCGAGGTAGAGGAAACTCCCACTTGCTTGAGGTCAGTCCTCTGCACTGTCCCTCCCCTCCCCTCCCCCATCTCCGGTTTGCCCGCGTCCTCGGTATGTCTGCCTGTGACTCTGGGTCCTCCGGGATGGGGTTGAGGACTCAAATAGCCGTCTGTCGATTGCGCCAACATCCCCTTCTTCAATGTTCAGTACTTGCAAGTCGAGGAGCTTGCAGTATAGTTTGCCCTGGAAAGACCACGCAGAGATAACTGCCTGGTGTCGTTTTTATCTGCATTAACCTCTGCGAGTTCAGTTTCGTCAGGTCTTCGTTAATGTAGATTTGCGAATTTTTCTGTTTCAGTTTCTTTCGAAGCTTGAATATTTCCATTTTGATTTTTCTGTTAGTGAGGCGAACTATGATCGGTCTGTTCTGCCCCTTTACAAACATGCCCACCCGGTGTGCACTCTAATGTGGACAGGTGGAAAAGAAGACACACCGAGCGTTTTCTGAATCAGCTCCACCACTTGATTTTCTGTCTGCTCTAAAGTCTCTGTTTGTTTGTCCCCTGGCAAGTTAATAATTTTCAAGTTGTCCTTTCGTGTGTATTGTTCCAGCGTGTTCCGAAGCTCTTTTTCTTGCTTAATTTGCTTTTCTAATCGCTCAGTATGATCAGCTGAGTCAGAGCATCTTTTCTCGAGCGATTCTATCTTTTTTCTCAAGAAGGAATTTTCTCTTCTAATCTCAAAGATTTCCGCAAGAACCATTTCTAATTGTGCCGTGACCCTCCCCGTCTCCATCCTTCCATCCTCCATGGCTATCTCCATCCTGTTTAACGTAGCAATCACTGTATTATCACTGTTGTTCTCTGTCAAGATTTCCGTTTCATCCCCATCCGTCTGTTTTCCGCTAGTCGCCTTATTACTCGCAAAGTCGGTTATTTTGTGTTGCTGATCTAAAGTCCGTCTTCTTTTACTCAACGAGCGTTCTCTGCACTTGTCTTCTTCACCAACAAAACGAGAGTCACTATGATCACTTGTGGTAGGGCTTTCGCTTCCTTGCGCCGGACCACTGTTATGTCTTTTACTGCTTCAAACCTGGCGAGTCGGTGTTGTTTTTCTTTTAGGACCATGTTATTCCAAATGTAAACAAGGGGGAAAGAAAAGTATATTTCTTGAAGAAGCAATGCAGCGAAATGATCCGAGAGAGAAAGACAACAGCAGTAAAGCTGTAGTCGCAATGTTGACCTAAACACACTGACACACACCCTCTTTTTCACAAGTCACAGTCATCTGAAAAAAAAAAAATCTTCATTTCAAAAAATTGAAAAAGCTCTTGAAAGAAATTGGTCAACAAATAGGAGGCACCGCCGTCCCTTCAAACCGAATTAACTGGGGCATATTTCTCATCTGCAGTAGGAAGCCCGGAGAAGGAACACACAGGTCATTCTGTGCGGAGCGCTGACAAGACACGTCCGTCTCCGACAGTGACCAGCGGTCAAGTCGTTGATAAAGATACTGCGGTGATGTGTCCAAAAGTTATACACAAAGTTACGTGGGTCCGCACTTGCTACCTATTTAAGCTGAAGAGTTGAATAGTGCTGTTATTCAAACCAGAGAACATTATATATAATCCACACCATCCACGCCACGTCAATCAGTCCAAATGAAGAGAAATGTTAGTGAGTCGGGGTTCACGTTCCCGAACATTGGGATGTGGTGGTGACAGTGTGTCCTGGTTGGTTTGTCTTTGGAGAGAGCATCATTCAGTTGTAGTGAAGTTGCAGCAACCAATCCTGAAACGAATTTCACATGAAAAATCTCTTACTGTGACACCCTACACAATTCTTGCAACTTCTCTCTCTCTCTCTCTCTCTCTCTCTCTCTCTCTCTCTCTCTCTCTCTCTCTCTCTCTCTCTCTCTCTCTCTCTCTCTCTCTCTCTCTCTCTGTCATTCAAGCAACATTATGTAAACTTGATGTGGTATTCTTTTGATATCCATTTGCAACAGTTTGAACAAGAATCTTAAGTGTGCAACGTAGGAATTAGTATGCAGCAGGTATAAACTCAGATCTCTATTAGGAGTTCTACTCGGAGCATCCATGTCTCTCTTGAATGCCATTATTTTTTTTTTCATTTTGATCCAGTCTATTCAACACCTGTGATGAGTATAACGGTACTGGCTGGATCTTCGCATCAAAAATGTTAAAAAAGGTTTTTTTTTTAAGTCATTCTCATATACTTTTTGAAAACTGTGCATAGTTGTACATTGGCTTTTTTCCCTTTTGCTGATAAATGCATTTTGTCTATTCTTACACTGATCATAGCTGTGAAATTAAACCCCTAAATAACAGTAACTATTTACTACCTCCAGTTTTTTACCATCATAGAACCATTTTTCATTCTTTCCCGAGAATCTCCCTTTTCTGAATACCATAACTTCTGTCTCTCTTCCAAGTTGCACACATGACATCGTGTTGTTGCATTGACAACAGTACTACGTCATCTGCAAACAAGACAGTGAATAACTCCATAGTATTAAATAATGCTAAACACCGTGTTTACCCTTTTCTTCAATATATCTTGCTGACTGATTTATAAACATTGAAAATTATGTGGGATTCAAAATGCATTATTTGTCCTCTCCTACTGGGCATTTAAACATCTGACAAAAATAAATTGTACATTGCTTTGAGAAACGCCAAACGTTTCCCATTCCAATTCTGGTTTTATACTGTCTAGAAGTTGAGGTGACGCACAGAGACAAAAAATCTTTCATAAAATCAATGGAAGCAACTTACATCATACATTTCTGGGTAGCAGCACACTCTGTAACGATATCATCAACGGTAGCGTGGTTTCTTTGAAATCCTGCCTGTTCTTCTGAAATCAAATTATTGTCTTCTAACCAGGTGTACAGTCTTGTGTTTAATATTGATGCATAACACTCAGATATAATGCTTAGCGAAGATACTCCTCTGTAATTATCAGCATTATTGGGGTTAAGCCCATTTACGAGAATAAACTGTACAAAATCGGTATTTAACAGTTTTGTTGAACATGTCTGAACATCTGTATCTCCAGATTTCAATATCATTGCATAAACATCACCTATCCTACTGGCTTTGTTTCAGGTTTAGTAATAGCTTAAATGACTTCAGCTTCTGAAATAAACTGAAACAAAAAATGATCCAATTCTTTCAACAGATCCAACTTTGCTAGTACACTGCTCATCGTCATCTACGCCGTTGTTGCGAAAAACACTCTTGTAATGCTTAAATCAGTCATCTAAGGCTATATTGTTATCATTTCTATCGTTCTGCCAGCATCCCACTTTCTTTAACTTCCCCCACACTGTTATTTGTTACAAGATAATTTATCAGTTTCATTCGCAAACACATCTGCTTGTTGCTTTCTAAATGCTTATCTTTTCACCTTTAATACGTATTTGTACTTCTTTCTCATTTTACATACAGTATTCTGTGTTCTTCTGAAATGGTTTAATTCACTCCTACATTCTTTTCATTTTTGCTGTAGTACATTCTTCCTTAAAACCATCCTGACCTTTTATTTCCATTGACAATGAACTTGTCTTTGTTGTGCACTGACCAGCATTTCTGAAACACTGCACAAAAATGTCAAGAGCGCTGTCGATGTCCATATCTAATGTTTGCATTGCTAGCATTAATTTGTTGTGAATGTCAAAACTTTTCACATTTCTTATTCAGTGACCCTCGCGTTTTTCATTCCAATTCTTTCTTTTGAAATTCTACAACAATCTGGCTTTCATATTTCTGTATTCTATCAATATTATTATCCCTTTCTATCCTTAACATTTTTGGATGTAATACTGCCGGACGAAAATAAAAGTCGTAAAATAGATAAAAAAAAAAAACAATGAGGTACACTTTCTCCACGAGATGCAGTACATGCGCAGCTATCAGTAACGTTTGTTTTTCACCAAGTCCATTTGAAATAATACATGCAAACATCTTACACAACTCAATTTTAAAACTGCTCTCCAAAACCAGACAGAGACAGACAGGCAGACAGAAGAATGTCAGAAAAAGGGAGCTAAGGGGAGTGGCCTCTATCACGTACTAGTACTAGGAAGTAGGGAGGAGAGCAGTGGGGAAGGGGGTGGGGAGGGGAGGTAAGGAGAACAGACTATGAGAAGGACAGATACATCTAAAACTGACATAGAGGAAAGGGGAGGGAATGTAAAAGACGTAAATTCTTTTAAAAAACTGCGTCTACTGTAAGTGACAGAACATTAGAGAACACACACACACACACACACACACACACACACACACACACACACACACATGCGCACGCGCGCACGCACGCACGCACGCACGCACGCACGCACGCACGCACGCACACACACACACACACACACACACACACACACACCCCTTAGGAGAGAGAGAGAGGAGGAGGAGGACGGCAGTAAACACGATGAAACAGAGAATGGAATAAATAGGGAGAAACCTCTATTTATTGCAGCCAGAGAACGTGAGGAGAGAGAGAGAAAGGTGAGAGTGTTGGGGGAGAGGGGCGGTAATACAGCTCGACAGAGCAAATAGAAAGGAAGAAAAAGGGAAGCCCCTTTATTGCAGTCAAACAAAAGAAGGGGACGGAGAGAGGGGGGAGAGGAAGAGTGGAAGCAAAGGTTAGAGGATGATGAAGGAAGGGAAGAGAGGGAAGGGGTCAGAAGGAGGGCAGGGTGACTGTGTTTTTGCTGGCCATTCATACTGCTCTCTGGTTTGGCTGGAGGCCAAAAAAGAGCTCAGGCCGACTGCCCTCTATACCGGACCTCTGACATTATCAGGAACGCCTGTATCCCCGTAGCATCTAACAGGCAATTGTGGGGACCTCTGAACTGCTGGTACACTGAACGTAGGAGACTATGGCGTAGGCCTACGTGCATTAGTATGTAGAAAGAAACAACAACGAAATGAGGAAGGAAAAAGAAGAAAGAAAGACAGCAGAAGGGCACTTGAGAAAGCGAAGGCCTGTGTCTAATGTCGCGCAAATCGTACCCTTTTCGCTGTCTTCGTGCTCAGCGGAAAGGTTGTTATAATCTTATCAATGATGTGAAGTGTTCAAATCTTATCAGTCAGTTGAACAGATCCAGGGGTCTGCTGTTTCATCCACATCCAAGTTTACGGATCTACACTGAATTCAATGGATTTTTCCTGCACTAGATTTCATCCATTCCTCAAGTTTGGTCACACGCCATAGTTGCATGGGCTTGTCTCTTGGCCCATTTACTGTCATACAAAAAAAAAAAGAGAAACAGGAACGACATCTTTCATACATCAGGAAGGAGGGAGGAGGGAAAAGAGGGTGCAGAGAGACGATGTCAATATGATCGTCTCGGGACTCGCTTGACATTATCTGTTCGTTTGTGAGGGGGTCCGTTGCCTGTAGACCACACATTACAATGTCGATGTGTCTATGCATGTTCATACCCAATACTGATGAACGTAGCAGAACGTTTTTAAAATGGGATAAGGTGGGGGTTAGAGATGCTGGTGGGCGAACAGACACCATGGGATAACGAGGTAGAGAGGAAGAAAGAGAAGAAGGGAAAAAAAACAGAAAGCTCATTGAGCCTGCTTTGTACAGGAGCTGACCGCCCCTCAGCAATAACCATGGCTGGCCACAACGATTGGAGACCTTCCTTCCTGTCCCTCCCATCCCTGTAGAGATAACCATGGCTTGCAGACCTTCTTCGATGTCTCTTCTGCCCCTCAGTGACAACCTCACCAATAACTGTAGTTGACCAGAAGGATTGTGGCCCTCCCTCCTTGTCCCTCTCTCTAATCTACCACCGTGGCTGACCAGAGAAATCGGGCTCTCCATCCTGTCTTGTCCACCCATCTTGTTGCAAGGCGAACGTGTGATCAACGACTTCAAATGTAAAGACCTGCCTTCCTCGTTTCCTGCCTGACTGACACTGCGTCTGACCAACGAACTGACTGACTGATTGGCTGACTGACACTGCGTCTGACCGACGAACTGACTGACTGATTGGCTGACTGACACTGCGTCTGACCGACGAACTGGCTGACTGATTGGCTGACTGACACTGCGTCTGACCGACGAACTGACTGATGATTGGCTGACTTACAAGGCAGACTTACATCATTTTCAAACAGAAAAGGCCTTAGAATCACCAACCATTAGAATGTTTCAAGTCTTGATCTACAATGCAATCCATTCAAACTTCCCCTCTCCGCTCTCTGCATTTCTGGCTTTACCCTCTACGACTTTGGTTGTTTTCTCTCCTGAAAGAGTCTGTGTAATACAAAAGCGTTCAGCAATCAGAATAGTACTGTTAGATCACAATTTGACATCATACTTAAAAAGAGTTCACCAGTAAACCACCTGCCTCTTAGCTGAGGTAGGGGGGGGGGGGTGTGTGGGCGGGCGTGCGTGCGTGTGCGCGTGCGCGCGCGCGCGCGCGTGTGTGTGTGTAAAAAAATGGAGAGACCTATGACACTGACAAAATACGCAATTTATTTGAATTTAAGCATTTGTTCTACAAAGCTTCTCGTGTGTCATCTTTTATGGCGACCCATCTGCTTAACCCATCTGCTTAAACAGATCGTCTATTTTCTATAGTGCATGTACCATTTTCTCAGGCCACCTAAGTCTGCTGCATATATGATAGAGAATATCAGAGAAGAGGGAGAGACAACAGACAGACAGAAACAAATATAGAGAGAGAGGACACATGGAGAAATTGAGAGACAGAGACGCAAACAACAGACACAGACAGAAGGAAACAGGCAGACACACAAACACAGACAGACAGAGAAAACATAAAGAATGAAACAGAGAGAAAGAGAAATAGAAACAGATGGAGAAACACATGGAAAAAGAGAAAAAGCAGAAACATGGCAGAGAGAGAGAGAGAGAGAGAGAGAGAGAGAGAGAGAGAGAGAAGAGAAAGACAAAGAGTGAGAGAGAGAGAGAGGCAGACAGACAGACAGACAGGCAGACAGACAGACAGACCGAGCACAATTACTATTGACGAAACACTCAATCTTCACAACCTTCACTGTCAAGCCCGACAGTTGTCCACACCTCCACACAATATCACATCACAGAAATGCTGAACCTGACAACCATTCATTTGTATCCCACCTTGTAGCCCAGTCATCTCCTATCATCGTGGAGAGAGAGAGAGAGAGAGAGAGATGGAGAGAGAGAGAGAGAGAGAGAGAGAGAGAGAGAGAGAGAGAGAGAGAGAGAGAGAGAATACGTCAGACAGGTCTGAGGATATTTTAAGAAAGAGAATATTCCCTACACTTATTTGAACCTTCTTTTTCTCGTAAGGAGACTGGGCAAGGGGTGGCGTATGGGGTGACTAGACTGAGGGATGGGATGGGGGCTTTTCCAGGGGGGGGGGGGGGAGGGGGGGCACAGGTTAGAATGGACCAGTGAAGATGCTTCTTTTTGTGTTGCACCCCCCTCACACATCCCCCCACCCACTTGTCTTGTAAGTTTCATTTCCCAGCTTTTCACACCCACAACGCTCTCTCCCAACCGCACTTTGTCATTGTGGCTTGTTTCTTTCTTTCTTTGCTGTTCTTTTGTGTTCAGTTTCTGTCTCAAATGTGTTCCTAGTATTCTCGTCCCTTTCTTTTCAATCTGTCTTGCTTCCATTCATCATCCTTCTTCACTCATCAGTGGCTTGTACAGCTATCCCCAGTCATTCCCCGTCCCCCTCAAGGCAATGCTAAACGCAGCTCGTTTCCAGTCCAGCCCTTGTCCCCATCTTTAACACACACCCCCCCATGACTGCTCACCCCACGCTGATATAATTGGTTGGCCTGAGAGGAAAGACTGCGCTTGGTACTTTTCGTTCTTCTTCCCAGTCTTTATCTCTAGCCCTCCACCCTCTCTGTTCCCCTCCCCCTCCGCGTCCCCTTCCTCTTCTCCCCTCCCAACCCCCTCCCCCCCCCCCCTCCCCTTGTCTTTCCTGATCCCTTCCTCACTCGCCTTTTCCATTTACCCTCTCCTACTCTTCACAAATCACACGCCAGTGGTCAGTGTTATGAGGGAGGAAGCGGGGGGGGGGGGGGGGGTCGATGATTGTCATTATGCTGACTGAACTGGCTGACTGTCTGTCTGACTGACTTTCTGGCTGTTTCGTTTTGTTTTTTTTTTTTAAACTGATAGACTGACAGTTTGACTGCTACTCTGACTGACTACGTAGTCGACTGTCTGATAACTGTGGCCCACCCTGAATTAATTTCCAGTGGTCCTTTCAGAAAGAAGAATCTGTCTGGTGCTCTTTCCTTTTTTCACGGGTAGTCTTGGGCTGGGACTGATGAGATGGAGGGGATGGGAGGGGGAGTATAGTAGAACGTGTGTGTATAAAAGTGTTGGGGTTAAAAAGATTATGTTTGTCTAATGTTTATAGCTGTCATAGCAGGCGATGGCTGTTGTTTGTGATCCTCTCTCTCTCTCTCTCTCTCTCTCTCTCTCTCTCTCTCTCTCTCTCTCTCTCTCTCTCTCTCTCTCTCTCTCTCTCTCTCTCTCTCTCTCTAGGAGGAGGAGAGGAGGAGGAGGAGGAGGAGGAGAGGAGGAGGAGTGGAGGAGGATAAGTCTCCTCATGTGCAGTTTAACAATGGAGATAAAAACAAAACCAATGTATATAACATTTTTTCAATATATTCAACATTTTTTTCCTAACAGACCAAAATATGTGTGTTATGATTCTTTTCTTGGAATGAAAATAAAACTTGAAAATACATCTACTCTTACCAACATTTTCTGGTATACTGACACAACCACGACGATCACTTTTTTCCATCATCCAAAGACACACCCATAGAAAAAAGTCAGAAACCGCTGACTCGTACTTCATTTATGCGTGAGTTAATCCCAAAGTCTTGCATTTAATTTGCAAAACAAAAATAGGAAGTATGCTTAGTGTACATGCGATTTTCAGCCCTTAAGAATGGTCTGCTTCTGTTGTTTCCAAACAGTTTCTGCCACCTCCGTCAAGGAGTCAATGCTTTCTGATCACTTGAGTGAGATGTGGTTAAAAAGAACTGTGTTTTCACTGCCTTTCCCTCCATGATATCTTTTGCTCAGACAGCAATCCAGAGGTCCTGACGTATGTGTCACAAACTCAGTGTGTGTGTGTGTGTGTGTGTGTGTGTGTGTGTGTGTGTGTGTGTGCGTGTGTGTGTGCGTGTGTGTGTGTTGTGGTGTGTGTATGTTTATGTGTGCGTGTGCATGTGTAATTATGTGTGTTTTCATGTGCCCAGAAGTGTGCATGTGTGTGTGCATGTGGGGGTGCATGCGTGTGGGTGTGTGCGTGCGTGCGTGTGTGTGTGTGTGTGTGTGTGTGTGTGTGTGTGTGTGTGTGTGTGTGTGTGTGTGTGTGTGTGTGTGTGTGTGTGTGTGTGTGTGTGTGTGTGTGTGTGTGTGTGTGTGTGTGTGTGTGTGTGTGTGTGTGTGTGTGTGTGTGTGTGTGTGTGTGTGTGTGTGTGTGTGTGTGTGTGTGTGAGAGAGAGAGAGAGAGTGTGTGGGGTGGGGTGGGTGGGTGGGTGTGGGTAGGCGTGTGCGTGTGCGTAGCTTAACTTGACATTATACTTGTTAAATTCATTCTGCGTAAGTATAATTCAGCAGTTCAGCATTGTCAGAGAAACTTTAGCTATTTCTAAAATATTCCAGAAGTAGTAGACAGCAAACGTAAAACATACCTCCAGAAGTAAAAAGAAGAAATGTAGTGGTGATTTTTTGTTATCTTTCATGTCCCCCCCCCCCCCCCCCCCCCCCCCCCCCCCCCTTGTCATCTTCCATGTCTCCTAAACCTCCCCCCCCCCCCCCCGCCCCCCAGCCAGCTCACTTTCACACCTGTTCCCATCCAACATACACAGGAGAACACCTGCTACACCCGGAGCTGATGGCAATATTTAACATTTGTTAGTCATGGAGCCAGCATGAGTAGATCCCCTCCCCCCTCCAGAAGGCAGTACCACGCCCATCCAAAAGCAGCAGTCAATTTGCTGATGCCAACAGCTCTGGCAGAGGTTCACCACTGGTATTGAGTTGGGAGCTGGCCGGGTTCAAATACTCTAACAGATAAATGCCGCTAATGGGGATAAACCCTACGACCTCCAAGTCCCAAAAACTTTGATTGAACCACTTCACCATAGCGGCAGGTATTAACAATCATTTAGTCATATGTGAAAACCCAGTCATTTTATGTCCACAATGAAGGGAGCTTCCCTCTGGCGACCGCGGATCAATCATGTGTAAGTATGGCTGGAAAGCCGATCTTCACAAATGTCTCCAGACATCTCGGCAACTGACTTTGTGAACGCTTTCAGTCTGTCTTTTTCTGTGAGGAAATCGGATTTGAAAGGTTGAAAGTTCTGCAGGTATCCAGCAACTGACTTGAAAATGTTGAAGCTCAAGTGTGAATACATGAACAAGCGGGTAAATTGGGTTCGTGAAGATGAAGGCAGGCTTATGCTGGGGGTGCGGAAGGGGAGGGGTGGGGGGACAAAAGTGCTTGTAATGAAAACGAAATACGCCGTATTAAAAACAGGAGAGTCAATTTCCCTTTTTTGCAATCACATGTGAGACAACGTTCATCACAGGCATTCTAAGAGAGGAAAATGAAGGGTACCGTGTGTGTATGAGGGGTGTGGGGGGGGGGGGATAGTGTGGGAGCAACAACATTCTGATCTTATTTCCATGACAAAAATATAATTAAAAAAAAACCCAGCCAGTGTCAAGACACAATGTAAGCAAAGGGGGAACGTTGTGTCAGATTTTTTTTTTTTCGTGTGTGTGTGTGTGTGGGGGGGGGGGGAGGGGCAGTATGACGGGAGCAGTGGGGAATACGTAGAAGGAAAAGCTGGGAGGGAAAAACTGGAATGGAGGGATGCCCGTCCATGGTATATTTGCTATTTGCAGTTGCTGGTTAGAAAAATGCATGTATATACTGCCAGTGAACATTTTTGATCAGTGCTTCAACACATTTCAGGGCTAATTCGTTCCAATTTAATGGTTATCGCCTTTCTTTGATCCCACACATGAAATGACATATGATGATATTCAGATGACCTTTTTTTGTCATACATCCATTTCAGATTTTCATCCGGTTTCTTCTTCCAGGATATTTAATGTTCACAAATTTCTAAAGAAATGTCAATTTTGTGATGTAGATAATGGTTACTGTTAATAACGGTTTGTCAAGAAGTCATGGCCTTTACCGTTGAATGACATCGCCATTTAGGGTAAGGCTAGAAAGTTTTTGTCAATGTTAACATTTTTACTGACATTCAGTAGACGGAAAAAAGAGCTGTGTTTTCGTTAGTCAGGCATAATCTTGGAATGGATGGCTCGACAAGTATTCCAAACATTTTGGATAGAAACGTTAAATCATAGTTGTGCTGTCAAATTTATTCCTATTTCCCATTAATTTTTTGTCTTTGTCCCTGGATAATTTCGTTTCATTGTCAAGTACATTATGCAAAATATCCAAAACTTGATATATGTCGCGATTAACTAATAACAAACAAAAGAAAAGCCTGTTCGCAAACAACATTTGAAAGATGTCCAAAATGGGGTGCAGTAAGTATTTGTGTCTTCAACAGCTTAAGCTTAAGCATGCAGAGCGTGAGTCCCTTTGCGCATGCTATTTTCCCATGTGTGATCATATTGATCTGCAGGGACAGCAGGATCTTCACACAATCGATACAGACTGAAGAAGCTGTAGAGGTATCCTTGATGATACAAACTGTGTAATGAATGTCTCAGAACGTAGGAGATCATCATCTCACCCAATGAATCCTTAGTTCCTCTAACCCTCATCAATATTTTACAGGTGAAGAAAAAGAATCAATCACCTTGGACTAGACAAGTCTTGACGATGTTCCCACAGCTCATTTACCCTCATTATATAGATAAGCTCATTTCCTTTGTTTCGGTTTCCTCTACAAAGTAGTCCTGAACTTCAGACGCCAGACCTCTTCACCGCGGGCTTCATCCAATGTGCCCAGCTCGCACCTAAAGAGGAAGTGGGGGAAATCAATACTCCCTGACAAAGATCACGCCATCACGAAGGTCTGGATGCGACAATTGCCTCACTTAAGCCCCTGGGTGCCCACGCTAAAGGCTTCAGATTCTCACGTTCCGTGCCAAGCCTGCAGTAGAAGCGTCAATGTCCTCGGGCTTCCGGGAGGCGTAAGGAATGCTGGGAATCAGATCACCATCATAATGAGGCTGATTTCCCCTTGTCACGAAATGCATGCATTTTAGGTGGGGTTTTTTTTTGTTGTTGTGTTGTTGTTGTTTTTTTTCCTTCTTTAATACATCTGTGTGTGGATACATCTGTGTGCTTTAGAAATATACACACTACCAGAGGATGGCTTGGAAATGTAGCTAGTTATAATGAGCACTTTTTAAAGCAGTTTTTACGTTAGAGGGTGTGTGTGTGTGTGTGTGCGTGTGTGTGTGTGTGTGTGTGTGTGTGTGTGTGTGTGTGTGTGTGTGTGTGTGTGTGTGTGTGTGTGTGTGTGCATGTGTGCATGTGTGCGTGCGTGTGTGTGTGCGTGCGTGCGTGCCTGTGTGTATGTGTGAGGTGTGTGTGTGTGTGTGTGTGTGTGTGTGTGTGTGTGTGTGTGTGTGTGTGTGTGTGTCTGTCTGTCTGTCTGTCTGTCTGTCTGTGTACGTGTGTGTGTGTATGTGTGTGTGTGTGTATGCTGAGTGTATGCCTGTGTGTGAGTGTGTGTGTCTGTGTGTGTGCACGCTTGATGTGCTTATTTGGAGGTGTGGGAGAGGAAGGGATGACAGTGACGTAGGTGATGAGAAGGGGAAGTAAAATGCGGAGAAGGGGATGTAGGGGTTTCAAACACCCCCCTTTTCCATCTCGGTCCGTTCCAGAAAAAAAAGTTGAAAATAAAATGTTACTCTAATCCGTACATCAGACCGGATTATCCGGAGTTACCACGCGCTCCTGATCCTAACCTCCTCATCCGCATCTATCTACTTGCCCCATCCTATCCTATCCATCCTACAGCCCACCCACCCCCACCCCCACCCAACCCCTATCAGCGCTCAATAATTTTATCAATGTAGACTAATACAGTACTCCCACTTACCACCCATCCCTACTTCATTTCCACCCCATCCCCAACCCCATTCCTTTCAACAATTGTTGAAGAGTGTCCTTCATGTTATACACCAGAACAGAATAACACCTCTCACCTTTATTGTCCCGCCCCCCTCCCACTGAAAAAACTTTTAGAGTGTATTCATTAATTGGTATATAAGAATTCCTGCCCCACAACCACTCTCCTCCGACCACCAACTCCATTCGCCCCCCCCCCCCCCCCCCCCCCCCCCCCCGTATTTCCCAACCCACAATCTTTATTTCTCTCTTGCTCTCCCAACGTGCCATCATCCCTCAACCCCCCCCCCCCCCCCCCCCCCCCCCATCCCCCCACCCTCTCAGCAACTTAAAGAACCACTTTCGACTTCTAAAAAGAAATAGACTCCCTTCTCTCAGTTGCCTTCCTTGACAAGAACCCGTTTCTATATAAAGTCTCTTGTGTCTAATTTGTGTTGTGTCACATTTACTATTTAATGTATCAAACCCATTGTCTCAGAGCAGAAAAGGCCTCGTGTGTGTGTGTGTGTGTGTGTGTGTGTGTGTGTGTGTGTGTGTGTTGTGTGTGTTGTGTGTGTGTGTGTGCGCGTGCGTGTGATGCATAGCTTCATTTCTTCCATTCCAGTACCAATGCTTTGTAAACAGTTTACACAGACTGGGAGACAAGTGGGTTAACTCCCCCTTGTTTTATTTTCGTTCACACCAGCCGCCTTCCAAATCTTCACAACCACACAAAAAAGAGAAAAAAAAAAAGCATACTGTCTCATGTTTACGATCTCATACATGAAATGAGTAAAACAAGTGAAAAAATATTTTTTTAAAATCATCAGACAGTTAACTTACACTACCTCGTGAAGAACTGAGCGGAGCACAAGACACTACAATAATACACACACAGTTATGCGCAAGGGACAACTTTGCAAGATATAAAAGAGGATTCGGTCTACAAAACCATCCAATAACCAGGGATTGGAATGTTATTGCTTGACAGATCTTACTTGTCTTTTCCATTATCTAGATTAACTCAGGACTACAATTTACGGCTTTTCTGCATTCCTTACGAACGGCACAGAATCCGGAAGGAGAAATAAATGCCTTAATAATGTAGAGATGCGAGGCGGGGCGAACAGGGAGGGTGGGGGGAGGGGAGGGGAGGGGAGGAGGCTGGAAGAGGCATCTTCTCTAAATAACTGATACTGTAGAGATGCGAGACAGGGGGGGGGGGGCGAGGAGAGGAGAATGGGAGGGGCAATTTTTTCTAAAATACACATCGTGTTACCTTCTCCCATCTGTAAACTCTCGATAAATCAAGTAGGATACAATCCCTAGTGTGTTCTTTCACTTCCACGAATTGCATGAATGTCCTCCGTGTCATGGGCCTGGAGGAAACGTTTCCAGCAACAGATGGCATTTGAGTCTCAAAGCCCAGGACACTACGGATACGTCTGTGTGAACTCCTGTTTGATCTGCCTTTGGAGAGTGCGTTGTAAATTTTTAGCGTATTTGACACTGCAGTTGTTGGTTTTTCGTGTGTACTTGGTGCATACTTCACTGAAAAGTCAGATTATTGTCTCACAATAAATCATATGCCATATCAGCTTACAGCTAATGAATGGACAGTTTGGGAGCAGGGGGAGGGGAGGGAGATATGAAGTTGTCACTATGTTCACCAATAGAATCGTTTTGGCTTCTGTCTCCGAGCAGTAAATCTGACAAATCGCTCTTTTGGCTAATTTAAGATTGTCATGGGAAAACGTCATCATCAAACATATCAGAAAATGTTCTTGAAGGACAAATTGGACTTCCTTGCCCCCTCGCGGCCAAAGTGGTTGGCTCTGTAAATCTTTACACAGGGAAAGGAATTGTCACATGTCAGCAGCTAACGTTACATACTATTCACCGTGTCCTTTGTGCCCTAGCAGTTGATACGACGATTGCCATTCACTTCAGTCCTCAGCTTGTTTCATGACGACAGACTTTACAAACAAATTAAGACTGTCATGACAAAAATTCCAGCCTGGCTACGGATTTGTTCGCTAGACTTCGGTGTCCACTACGTTAGCTATTGCAGTCTAACTTGAAATTTAAACGTGAGCAATGGTGCCATTTTCTTTTTTATTTCATTGTTATCAATCCGATCTTTACATCGTTTCCATAGAAACGCCAATCACAGGATGGGTCTTGATTCGCTATGAAATTGGTTATAAAGTTCATAACGTTCACTGAAATCAAGCACGACCAAACGCAATCGAAAATAAGCAAGACAGGTAGTTGTACGGGCTATGGCCCGCCCGAAAAACGCGAGAACTTTGTTCAAACGCTCAAACATTCAGTTGTTTGACAGAAGGAGGGAGGGTCAGTTGGAGAGGAGGGAGGATGTTGGCAAAAGTCACACAACTTTGTTAGATTTTGTATGGGATTCCGAAATGTATGTATGTACGTATCTACCTATGCTGTGCAGTGTGTCTGGCAATGGGTATCATCGGTATTTCTAACAACCGTTGTGTCCTCAAACTTTGCTCTTTTTTTCTATCTTATTAATTCGAGAGAGATCCTCCAAGCATTTCAGCACTGGATGACATGTTTTCTGGGTTATTAAGATTTCGTTAAACACCTGTTTCATGTAAATTTCGGCCGCTTATTCTTAAATCATCTCATTTTCTGGCCACATACGGCATCAGATTTTGATTCTGGTTTTATTAAATTTTGAAATCATCAGTTTCGGCGTTTTACTTGTAATACAGCTTCACACATCAAATTTGACTGCCTTACAATGCTACGAACCCGAAAACGTATGTCTTCATGAATCTTGTTACTGAACCAGGTTCATTAAGGACTTTTGATTTCATCGTGTCATTCCGAAAAAAAAAAAATCAGTTTCAGAACATTTAGTTTGACCTGCAGTCGAAGCAGTTGTTGTTTTTGTCGTCGTCATTGTTGCTCTTGTTTCTGTTGATGTTGTTGATGATTATGTTATTGTTGGTTTTTTTTTATCGTGCAGTGAAGACGAATAGCCCCGGCATAGCTTGATTTTACCTCCCTTGAGTTTGGAAGCCGTACGGTCAATAACGTGATGTAGTACAGCTTTAAAATGATTTACAACTCCCAGGTCGTCATTTCTTTACCTTGTTTGCTTGATTCTTGTAACTTTGTCTCCATTGAAGAGATTTTAGGTTTAGAAGAATGTTTCTGTGATGACCAGATTTCTTTCACTCGGTGGTTTTGAGTTGCTAAATGAAATGATACATGAAAAATACAGGTGTCTGATGGATGTATAGCCATTTCGATCGTTATTCATACAATGACAGAATCGACTTAATGTATAAATAAATACCATTTTTGTTTGCCTGTTGATCCTGTGATTTGCCATACCAAACTAGACATTTACTTCATTTGGTTAATGGTCGATTCCATAGTTTATATATACTAAAACAGAAATCTTCAAGGTTTTTGTCAGTCGATCACGTTATACTAAACACTTAGATATGAAATCGTGTTGTCTTTAATTGTAGGTCTGTAACATATTGTACTTAAATGTGACATTTCGTTTTTTCTGTCTGCTTGTTGTAGTGTAACTAAATATGCTACAACATTAAGTAACTTTTCAATTTGTTAGCTTCCTTGTGGTCTCTCGTTTTTTTTTCCTCTCTCTTTCGTTCCTTGACTATTTAATTGAATATTTGTTGAAGAGAGAGAGAGAGAGAGGGGGGGGGAGGGAGGGAGGGAGGAGACTGAGCGAAAAAGAGGATAGGGGAGGCAGAGAGAT
>JADBJO010004794.1:37712-45212 GCA_016801955.1 Conus betulinus | reverse complement strand
AAGGGAAGGGAAGCAGAGTGAAGAGAAGTTCGTGTTTGGTCTAATACCCAACTTTATACCGGTGAGCATTTTAAGGCTGGAGTGATTAAACAGACGTGATATTACTGCAGCCATATTGCTCATACATACAGGCGGTTATTTATACTTTATTATTCTCTTCTGTTGACTCCGTCGACGGGGACAGCTTTGCATAAAAGTACGGGAACCAAATCACTAAGTTCACGTCTCCACTAAGGTTTAATTGCCGCAGCTGCCTTGGTTCAACTGGCGGGTACGCATGCTGGAGTCCTTAGTTTGCAGCCGTCTCACATTCCGTGCCATGCCAACAGCGGAAGTGCCAATCGGCTTGGGCTTCCGGAAGGTGTCAGGAACACCGAGAGTCAGATCACCATCGCATTGAAGCTGATCTCCCCTGGTCACGAACTTCTTGTGTTATTGCGGTACTGAAAATTGACTTATACCTATTGCCATTAGGAAACCCAGAGTCAGTTCTAGCTTTCAACTTCAGTGCCTGTTTTTTAACGAAATACGAGAGAGAGAGAGAGAGAGAGAGAGAGAGAGAGAGAGAGAGAGAGAGAGAGAGAGAGAGAGAGAGAGAGAGAGAGAGAGAGAGAGAGAGAGAGAGAGTATTGGTCTTCTCCGGGCAAGACAGCATACATGACAATGAAAACGAACGATAAACAGGCGGGTCACTTATCTCCTCGAATTGGTCGCAAAATGGATTTGCAATTATTTTAAAAGGTGATGTCTAGTTGCTTCTTGCCAAGGATGACCACTGGATAATATTCTTTTAACACGACTGGAAAAGTTCTGTTGTCATGAATGTGACACGAACAGTATGCGCGCGAGCGTGTGTGTGTGCGTGCGTGCGTGCGTGCGTGCGTGTTTCATGCATGTGTGTGTGTGTGTGTGTGTGTGTGTGTGTGTGTGTGTGTGTGTGTGTGTGTGTGTGTGTGTGTGTGTGTGTGTGTGTTGTTGTGTTGTGTTGTTGTTATCACGTGTGTGTGTGTGTGTGTGGTGTGTGTGTGTGTGTGTGTGTGTGTGTGTGTGTGTGTTTAACGTCAGGTGAAAACCTCACTGTAAAGCCGATCATGACGGATGTCTCCAGACATCACAGCATCTGGCTCTCTGACCTCTTTTATCCTCCTCTCTCATTCTTCCAGGAAATCGGATTTGAAAGGTTGAAAGTTTTTGCAAACTTCCCAGTAAACAACTGTCAAGTGTGAAGGCCTATGTATGAATCCATGAACAAGGGGAGAGTTGGTCTGGTTAAGATAGAGAGGAAAGAGGGACAAGAGTGTGTGTGAATGAAACGAAGCGTGTCCCATAAAACGACAGAGGCGATTTCGCTTTTTTTTTTTTTTTTAACCCTTACTTTTATGTGACACAGTTTACATCACAGGAGCTGCGGGATAGAAGAATGAAGGAGAAAGGGTGGGTAGGTAAATGGTGAGGGAGCGCACGTATGGTGACTTTTATTTCCGTGACAAAATTCCAGTGTATTCAATCAAACAGCGAGCGTCAGGACATTGATTCGTATGAAAAAGGTAGAATCGTACGTTTTGTTTTTGCATTTTTATGTGTGTGTGTGTGTGTGTGTGTGTGTGTGTGTGTGTGTGTGTGTGTGTGTGTGTGTGTGTGTGTGTGTGTGGTGTATTGGGTCTCCGTGGTCTCATTTCTGATGCATGCCGGGATCGCTGATAAGTACAGAAAGTTCTGAGACACTTACCCCGGCTCACAACATAGTTTATCAAGATGGGACTGCACAGGCCTCTGAGAGGGTATGTCATTTCGGTGTGCTGCTATAAGTGAAAAAGAAATGCCTTGCTGGGAAGGAAATCTTATGTTTCCAGAAGAAGAGTAACCTAAAATATGTTACCAGATGGTTTTTTTCTCATTTTTACCCCCAAATTTGGCTTATGCTTACAAGAGTGGTGGGCTGAGTATTGACTGTTACTTTCCTCTGGTATTAGCTCTCCGCTTACATACACTTTATTGACATTGCCGTATCTGACCAAGACAAAAGCATGCAATGATTTCCATGTAGCTTTATTGAGATAGCCTTATCTCATATGACAAAGTATAAAATGAATTTCATGTGGCTTTAGAGAGATTACCATATTTGACTATGACAAAGTGTGCAATGATTTTCATGTGGTTTATAATTGTATCAAACTATACTATCAACAAACAGCATTATTTTTCAAAACAGTCGGAAGAAGCAGGCAATACTGCAAGAGTTCGAATACGAAAACGTTTTTTCTCTAACATAATCAAATTCATTCTTTTTTCATCTACGTCACCACTGTGTTAGTAAGACGTTCGAATATTCATGCTTCTGTACGTATATCTAAATGTGTAAGCCTGTATGAGAGAAGGAGAGGGCAGAACTGAAAGTTTCATTTAATGCAACTTTTTTATTTGCATGAAGCCAGCAAGGTCCAAAGAAGACGAAATAACAAGTAAAAACTATTCAGCAAACTCTGGCAGCTGGAGAACAGTGCTGCTGTGGCCAAGACGCCGAGAGCACACCAGACATCTGACATCCAATTCTGGAAGCAATTCCAGGCGCCACCTTGAAACGAGAGAAGGGAAGGGGGACGAAACCCACCGACACGCCAAACACTGCACGACAGCATAGTCCTCCTACGGTGGTGGTTTGTGTGTGTGTGTGCAGCGTTTTCAGTCATCGATTACTGGCAACAAGAGGAAGAGGGTAGACACCAGCACTGGGATAAAATCACTGGGTTTTCTATCGTCGTTTCGCCAGAAAAGTTCTCTAACTTTGGTTTTCTCCGTCTCTTATTACCTTACATAGCTAATGCAATGCCAACATGGGTTGCATTGAGAAGAATGTCGTGATTTCCTTGTTGTTGTTTTTTTTTTTTTTCAGCACACTGTCGACTTGCGTGTTTGTGTGTGTGTGCTATGCGCTAGACTGATCCTGAAATAATGTATTGCCAATCGTGTTTCATTGTTTGAGGGGAGGGGGGGGGGGGGGGGTGGTAATTATTTTTGGATTCAATATTGTGCGGTGTCCTTTTAAGTAACAAAAAAAAATCTGATCAAGATTCCTTTTAGTGCCCAACCATTACATAGCAGCCACAAATACAAATGTTGATAAGTAAGTGGCATAAGAAACTGTGTACATTGATGTGGGTAGTTATTTTGTTGTTGTTGTTGTTGTTGTTGTTGTTGTTGTTGTTGTTGAAACGCTCTAAATTTTCCATTTAAGAAACAAAAAACGTACTCATGAGTTCTTTTTGCGCACCAGTATTACATAGCAGCCACACATACAACTTTCGATAGGTAACTTACTTAAGAAGAAGTGTGTATCACTGCTGATAATGATGGCCATGACAGAAAAAAAAATAGTAAAGCTATACACATGCTACTACTGGTCATGGCTAACAACAACAGAGAAGATTTAAAAGCCTTCCGCTAACTATAGACGTTCAAATTCAAGCAAGCTGTTTCTCCGCAGAAACCCCTTGCTGATGGTAATCTGGAACACAATGGCCAGTCCGTTAAGATTGCATAACCTCTGGCCTCCACTTTTATGGGAAGCAGTTATAAGACCTCTCCTTGAGAAGAAAACAAGATGCAAAGCATATAAACGTACTCCCAGTTTATCATGAATACGCGTGAGATATTCCATAAACAGGTAAAACCGCCTTGGGCTGGTGTAACCGTTTGTAATGGCTATTCTGGTAAACATCGGCCATCATCTGTGATCCATAATGAACATACATACAAATTTTCAAAAAGATCGGCCAAGAACTTTCTGAGATTTCATAAAGAAGAAAACCATTATGGGCCGTTAGTAACGGCTATAACGGTAAACTTAAACATCGGGCATCATCCGTGACGCATAATGAACATACCTACAAATTTTCAGAAAGATCGGCCAAGTACTTTCTGAGACATTCCATAAAAAATAAAAACCGTTATGGGCCGTTATAGCCCAGTAGTTTTGTCTGGAGCGAGTGGAACACATTTTGACCACGGACGGATGGACACACACACACACAACACACGCACACACACACACACACCCACACACACACACACACACACACACACACACACACACACACACACACACACACACACACACACACTCACACACACACACACACAGCATTTCTTTGTTCCCATTCTAAAGCACTCCCTGTTCTACAAGAACTGGGAGTACATAAAGAGACAAGGGGTCAAAGCCACCGATGCTCCAAGCTGTACATGACAGAGTTGTTCTCTGGTGGTGCTTGTGTGTGCAGTGTTTTCTGTCGTCGATCACAGCAGAAAGAGGGCAGAATGCAATGTGGAGCTGAAGTCAATGAGCCTTATGGCATCGTTCAGTCAATGGTTTTTCCGTTACTTAAGTGTTTTATTTTTTACACGAAGGTTATCAGAACCATGCCTGCACGCGCGTGTGTGTATGTATGTACGTGTGTGTGTGTGTGTGTGTGTGTGTGTGTGTGTGTGTGTGTGTGTGTGTGTGTGTGTGTGTGTGTAAGTGTATGTAAGTGTGTGTAAGTGTGTATGTATGTGTGCATGCACGCGCGCATGTGCATCTCTCTCTCTCTCTCTCTCTCTCTCTCTCTCTCTCTCTCTCTCTCTCTCTCTCTCTCTCTCTCCTTGTTTTTCTTTTTTCTAAGTTTGTGCCCTTCCTTTCAGTTATTTCATTAATCTGTTTATCTCCCTCTCCCACTCTGAAAAGTTTGACAGCAAGACTTCTCCCATCTCTTCCTTTTTCCTCAATTCAAAACGCGGTGAATCCATCATCAGCTATGGGTCCCTTGCTGAATGATTATTAGGGCCCAAACCTGGGGCTGGCTGTTTGGTGAATGGTTGTCGGCACCAGTCCCAAGCTCTTTAAGGCATGTGACCAGAAGAACTGGGAATGGTGTCAATCTGCCGATTCTTTCACACTGAATGGTGGTGGTCGTATCAAGACTGAATAAGGTGCCCAAGGACAGGAGCCTGTTCTGTGAAGAGCGTAAGAAGTTGATGTGAATGAGGGCTTGAATGTTTGTGTCAGACTCTCTCTCTCTCCCTCTCTCCTCTCTCCTCTCTCTCTCTCTCTCTCTCTCTCTCTCTCTCTCTCTCTCTCTCTCTCTTCTGGCACAGACGTCTGGAAGCGGAGAACTAGGATTCTGTCTCTCGCCGAAGGGGACTGAAACTCACTCTGAGGCTTTTAAGGTGCTTGACCGCAAGAAGATGCATTGAAGTCAGTCCCTTGATTGAGTGTATACTGCGGTGTGTGCAGACCATACTAAGCCTGGCTTCATAAGTGAAGGAGGCCGTTCATCGAGGGAAGAAAGATCTCTCTCTCCCTCCCCCCCTCTCTCTCTCTCTCTCTCTCTCTCTCTCTCTCTCTCTCTCTCTCTCTTCACTCTCTCTCTCTCTCTCTCTCTCTCTCTCTCTTCATATTGTTTCTTTCCCTTCAGTATAATGTCTTCTCTTTCCCTTCAGTATAATGTCATCAACTTTTAGGGTGTCTCTTCCATGGTCTCAAGTAAAGCAGTACCTCTTTGAAAAGTACTGAGTTCCTTTCTCACCCACCCCTTTTGTAAATTGAGCTAAAAATGAAACTGTAAGCAGTTTGTGGTTCTTTTTTTTTTATCTCGACGCATTAAGGTCATTGTGTTTAAAGGTGGTACTGAATTGCCCCCTAGCAAAAAGCTTTCAGCACATGTGCAAGATGTTGTTAATCAGACACGTGGCTGGAAGAATAGGACAGGGTGCATGTCTATCGACTTTTGTCCTACTGGACTTTGGTTTATATTAGTTCTGGATTAGCACCACCTACTGTGGCGCAGCGGTTAGCATCGTGGATTCTCGACTGCGAGGTTGTCGATTCCATTCCAGTTAGAGCTAAGAGCTACCCATCAGCGCCTGCCAAAAGCTACTCGTTGATCAAGATTTTTTTTTTTAAAGCCTTCGTGTTCTATGGCTCTTCGTGCCTTCCTATCCTGATTATCTCAGTTTCGATTCAGTCTCCAATTCTACGCCCTCGGTGAGGACTGTCAGTGGATGGACATGGTGGCGCTCTCCACAGGGGATACTCACTCACTCTGGCTCTGTGACGGAGCAGTCATTGTCATCAGCAATCGACTTGGCAGGTGGGGAGCACTATCGAGGTGATAGGCCGCATTTCTGTATTTACTCTGGTGGGCTGTCCCATGGTGACGTGACATTGCCAGCTCCCTGTGGATTGTCCGTGCAATGGCTGTGGTGGGATATACCAGGGTGTAATGTAAACTGGGAGTCGGAATGAGTAGAGTGGGAGAGGGTGGTTATGCCCACAGACGAGGCGTGGAAGGTAAGACAGCATTAAAAAGAAAAGTCTGGAATAGCCATCCTGGCGGTAGATGTTGTTCTATGGAGAGATTACAATGATGCTGGGAGTGAAACCTGGTATAGCGGTTAGTCGGCTCTCTCTCTCCTCTCTCTCTCTCTCTCTCTCTCTCTCTCTCTCTCTCTCTCTCTCTCTCTCTCTCTCTCTCTCTCTCTTCTTCAACTGTGTCCTTTTTCTTTAAATTATCCTCTCATTGTTTCATCCCTGCTGTCCAGTAAAACAACACCTCACTGAAAATTGCTGAAGGGTGAGATTCCTTCTCATTCCTCTCCTAAACTGAAATAAACGAGAAGCAATCAACAGTTATGGGTTCATTCTGACCTCGCTGAAATTAGATCGCTGTGTCTGGAGGCGAAATAAAACTGAGCTTGGTGACAGAGCCTCACTACCACTGCGAGGCTCTTCAATCAGGCACGTGACCGGAAGACTAGGAAAGGCTTTCAGTCCGTCCAGTTTTGCCCTGTTAGACTGCGGTGATCTTATCAAGACTGTATAGGACTCTTTGGCAGTGTTTGCCATTCCCTGGAGAGAGAGAGTAAGAAGATGGTGTGAGTGAAAAATGATGTGTCCGAACTCCTTCTCTTCTTCCTGCTCTCCCTTTTATCCTCACTCCCCATCCAACCCAATCCCCACCTCAACCCTTTCCTTCCACCCACTCTCTCCTCCCTCCCTCTCTCCCTCCCTCCGCCCTCCCCCTCTCTCTCTCTCTCTCTCTCTCTCTCTACCTTTCTCTCCCTTCTCTCACTCCCTCTTCCTTCTTTTGCTTTCACATCATTGTTCAATCGTTTCTTACCCTTTGTTTTTTTATCCCTCCTTTCTTGATCTTTTTTCAATTCTTCACATGAAAACGCCTCACACAAAAAATATTCAGAGTGATGCCCCTTCTCATCCATTTTTATTTCTTAACTTTCTTTTTAAATGAAGCTGTGAACAATTGAGTTCTTTTCGATCACGCCGTATTTCAGCCTATATGTCTGGAGCTGGGGCGCTGTGTTAGGTAAGTGGTTCTCAATACCACTGAGAGACTGTTCAGACGTGTGGGCGGAATAGTGGAAAAATGTATCGTCTGTTGATTCTGTGGCGTGGGACTGTGGCAGTCATATGAAGTCTGGGAAGTCCTCTGACTGATGGGATTTTCC
>JADBJO010004794.1:27712-30212 GCA_016801955.1 Conus betulinus | reverse complement strand
CACCCACCCACCCCCAAAACTTAACACACCCAGCGTGTGTTGTTTCTTGGCGAATTTCCTCATTTTGTAGACAAGCACGCAGTGCCTTCCTAACACCCACGCCCATAGCCATGCTACCTATCAACCCACCTATCTCCAACCCCTTTCAGCTAATTTCGGGTGGGCGTTCTTCATTTGGTTTTCCACTACAGGATACCCGACCCACCCCTCTCCCACCCCAATCTCGCCCAACAACGTTTCAGCCAGTCGTGATTATTTGGTCAATGAGAAGCTTCCTACTTCCTCGACCCCTCCCCTCGCCCCACCACCACCACCCCCACCACTTTTTTCTCCATCGCTCTCCCTCCCCGTACCCCCCCCCCCCCCTCCTCTTCCCCCGCCCCCTTCTCACCACGACAAACCCCTTTTTCAGCTCATCAGCTTTCGGGTCTTCTCTCGACCTCTTTAAAAAAAAAAAAAAAAGCACTCCTTTCTATCGGCTGCGCCCCCACCCCAACCCCACCACACCCTCCCCCTGTCCGGAAAAGGGAATTTATTCTCCGTGAAATCTCTTGTGTGCAGTATTGCTGTGTTACTATTTCATTCATCAGTCCCTATGTCTCAAAACTGAGAAGACTCTGTGTGTGTGTGTGTGTGTGTGTGTGTGTGTGTGTGTGTGTGTGTGTGTGTGTGTGTGTGTGTGTGTGTGTTTTGCGCGTGTTGTGTGCGTGTGCCGCGCGCGCGCGCACGTGAGCATGAGCATAGCCTTGTTCCGTGTTACTGCAGTGTCATTGCTTTGTAAACAGTTGGCACAAACTCTCAGACAAGTGGTTTTACTTTCTTTTATTTTCGTTCATTTTCTCTATTTTGCATGCGTTGACAACAATACAAAAGAGAAAAAACAGAAAAATCTAATATTTCGTGTTGTACGATTTTACATATCAAATTAAGTAAAACAAATAAAAATAAAAAAACGTGATCCCATGAATTCATCAGTGAGTTTACACTATCGTAACCCCTCACGAAGAACTGAACCATAATTTGATTCTTCACTAGTAAAAGAACACAAACACGCTACAATAAAATGCAACACCATTATGCACGGGAGACAAGTTGGCAAGATGTAAGAGAGAATTCTGTCTACGAAGCAATCCAATAACGTGGGATTAGAATCTATCGCTGGAGAGATTTTCTCGTTTCTTTCTTTTCGATTACCAAAATGAAAACGAGAGTCGTTTATTAAAAGGACGCTGTTCCTGCGCACTCAACTTATTTCCTGCACTCGTGAAAATTCCACCCACCCCTATCCCCTCACTCCTCTGACAGCCATAGACCTCTTTTGTTATTTGAGGCGAGGAGATGGATTGAAAACACTTTTTGGGGGGTGGGGGTGGGGGGGGTGGGAGTGGGGGGGGGGGGTGGGGATCTGCATGGAATGAGGGGTATTTACGTAACTTCCCATTGCCGTTATTTTTCGTTTGCAAAGGTTTTGGGTTGTTTGTTTGTTTTGCTTTGTTTTGTTTTTTGTTTTTTTTTGTTTTTTTTTTTTTGTTTGTTTTTTTTTGTTGTTTGTTTTGTTTTTTTGTTTTTGCATGCTTTCGGTTAGAAACCTTGTAAACATTGATCCTGTGAATAAATCTCTGGAATTTGACGGCAATCCGTTCTACAGTTTTATATTATCTTATGGTGGAAGAAGGAGAGAGAGAGAGAGAGTGGGAGAGAGAGGGGGGGAGAGAGAGAGAGAGAGAGAGAGAGAGAGAGAGAGAGAGAGCAGAGAGACAGACAGACAGACAGACAACATACAGAGACAGAGAGAGAGAATGGTTGTGTGTGTGTGTGTGTGTGTGTGTGTGTGTGTGTGTGTGTGTGTGTGTGTGTGTGTGTGTGTGTGTGTGTGTGTGTGTTGAACAATTAAGTAGTGGGGTAAAACCAGCGCAGGCTAACAATTCTTCCGTCATTATAGTAATGACTTGGCAAAGATTTGAACTTTAAAAAAAGGAGGGGGGTTCAAGATGAAGAAAATAGGAACATAAAATTAAGAAAATATATCATAGATATCAAAAACCCTTCACTAAGGCAGACCTGTTTATATTGCCTGCTCCTAGGCCTTTCGTCCGCTGGATCGGACTCATCAGGGAGACACGGCTTATGTGTGTGTGTGTGTGTGTGTGTGTGTGTGTGTGTGTGTGTGTGTGTGTGTGTGTGTGTGTGTGTGTGTGTGTGTGTGTGTGTGTGTGAATTGCACAGATGTAAAGACACCTTGCTCAACTGACTTGCCAATAATCAATTTACGAAGGAAGATAATACATAGACATTTCTTTTATATGCTCGTGAAGCCGAACAATTTGCTGTTGAATCGAACAGAACGCAGAGCAGTATCACTCCATGCAGTAAAAACAAAGCAATCAAATACGGTACCATGAGGTCAAAGCAGCACGGCACATCGAACTTCAGTATTTCAGAATCCATGTTACAATCCAGCTAACGGAAATCAAATCTTCCTTTCAGAAAAAGATGTTTC
>JADBJO010004794.1:15212-17712 GCA_016801955.1 Conus betulinus | reverse complement strand
TTTGTGACAGCTGGGCTTCACCAAACAGTCCCATTCTGTTTGTTTTAATCTGTCTGCTTGGGAATGCCTTACCAGTATCTTGGTGTACACTACAACAAAAAAGGGGGTAAAAACAATTTTCAGACACATTATCATACTAGGAACAATCCATTCGTGCCGGTCTTTGTATGCTCAAATCACTCTTCTCCACTTGGAAGAAGTCATTTATAGTGTTGTCCGTTTTTCCAAGACTAGTGAAAAAAACTTTCGACTCCTCCTATACTTTCCCTCCGGCTGTTAGCTCGTGTTAGCTTGTCTTTTAATGTCTACATCAGTTTTCCTGTCTGTCTTTATTTTGTTCATCATTTTGTCCCACCCTTTTCGTCATCGACTTTGTTTCTTTTTTACTGTCTTTCTTTGAAAAACACCATATACCTGACAGCACTCTGGTTGCCTGTTTTTCAAACTATCTTTGTTATGAAGAACCCATTACACCCAAAAAGATCAAGCAAGCAACTGGAAATCCAGCCAATCTCCCACTCTACGTGTGAACGAATAAAAAAAAGATTCATCGCTGATGGCGTGGCCACTTTCTAGATGAGTTGCCACCTACAGTATGAATTTATCAATTTGTTCCAAACGTTCCCCCTCAGGGTATTTCACTTACAGTATTGCTGCCATTTCTGTCAAAATGGCCGCCCGGTGGTATTTTGTGAGAACAAAGTGGCTAGCAATCACAGGAACACACTTGATGATGGGGAGTGCAAGGTGACCGTTGGGAATGTAGTTAGGATGCAGCTAATTTCTCATACGGTAAGATCAAGTGTACCCTGCACCCATTTTCACAAAAATCGTTGCAATTTTGCCAGTTCGTGGATGTAGTAACGTAAATGAACAGCAACAAAAACAGAAAGTGAGTCATGGCTCGTATCCCGGCAAAGTGAAGAAAGAAACTCCTTCAGTAGTCTACAATAGTTTGGAAAGCCGTAAGCCTAAGAGATTGCTATCAACACCAAACTATGGAGTTAAGGATTTTACATTTTATTCTGGATCAAAACTTTCCCTAGCTCTTTAGGTCTAACATTTCAAAACAAACTGTTGAAAAGTCAGTTTTAACAAAGCTTCAATTTTTCACTTTATTTTTCCACATTTAGGGTGGAAAATTTGCTCATATCAATCAATGTACAGCAACAAATAATAATCACATGAAAACAAAAATGAATCACAAGCAGAATATGAAGCAAACTAGACAAACCTCATGCTCAAAAGGCATTACAACTGTTCTGTACTGTCTGGGTGATAACTCCAACAACACAGAACAAAGTTCAGGCTCTTATGGCGTCGAAACTGAGTTCTTTGAGAATGTCTAGCAGGAACTGATAGCTATGAAGTGGTTTGCTTGAAAATTATCGGACATACAGGTTCCAATAGAACAATGGCAAAATGGAAAGTTGTTAAACGTTTCTCTGTGCAAGTCGTGGTAAAGTTTTTTTAAGTCATATGACCATATAGTTTACTTTGTGATCTAATGAGTAGAGTCACAGGCTGTATAGTAAAACCAATGCTATTTACTTCTGAAAAATGGTTTGATTTGATCCCCTCCTCTATCCCCCTGCATTCCTCTTTACCCCACCCTCACCAAAGCCACATCTCCCAAATACAAACTCTGAGTTAGATTTTCTTTTTAACGAAATGTTCAAACCTGGAAATATTCAACATTTGTTCAGATATTGAAAGCTTTCCTGAGAGATTTAAAGTTATTATACCGGGCTGACAGACAAACTGGAACAAGAAAAATTACAATACATAACCAACAGGTTTAAACCATGAGAACTTCTACAGACAAAACAAACAATCGTAATATACATTCATGCTAAGTTCACCCATTGAGCAACAAGTGTGGTTTGAATCATCCTTCCTTGCTTGGGAGAAGGAAGTTTCAAAGAAGGAAATCGTTTCAAAGGCACAAATCTCCTGAATAAGACCAACACTGTTTCTCTCTCTCTCTCGCTGTCATCTCCCTTGAAAGGCTCTCAATTACGCAAACTCTCTCTCTCTCTCTCTCTTCTCTCTCTCTCTCTCTCTCCTCTCAAACAACAAAAACATGTACCACACAACACACACACACACACACACACACACACACACACACACACACACACACACACACACACACACACACACACACACACACTTGCGAGCTAAACTACGATTCCCTTTATTGTTACTCTTCACAGAAAATTCCTTAGTCTGAGGAAAGCTTATCCTAGACTTCGTATGACTGCCACAGTCCCACACCGCAGAATCAGCAGACTGACCGTCTTCCCCATTCTTCTGCCCACACGTCTGAAGAGTCTCTCAATGGTGTTGAGAGCCACTTACCTAACACACGGCCCCAGTTCCATTCTCCTTCCAGACACACAGGCCGAAATTCGGTGTGATCGAAGAGAACACACAGACTGTTCACAGCTTCATTTTGTTAATCTTGCATAGAGAAATGAGAAGGGATGTCAAGTGCAAT
>JADBJO010004793.1:162500-185519 GCA_016801955.1 Conus betulinus | reverse complement strand
GCAGGAAGCGCCTGTACAGGCTATGACCCTATTTTCTCCCTACAGAAACAACAAGATGATAGCGA
The DNA here is from genome assembly GCA_016801955.1 of Conus betulinus. Lineage (NCBI taxonomy): Eukaryota > Metazoa > Mollusca > Gastropoda > Neogastropoda > Conidae > Conus > Conus betulinus. The sequence goes on along the minus strand of JADBJO010004793.1, from coordinate 185,454 downwards.
CGAAATTCAGGCCCTTTTCCGGGCTTTAGAAGACCCGATATCAACCGCCCCAGATCCAAGACACCCTTGCCCCACCTGCAGCAGCTCAGCATCTTTCCTCCTCCCCCCCTGTTACGGCCCTGGACCCCACAGCAATTCTCCCCCCCCGCAGCGGCCCAGGACCCCACAGTAATTCTCCTCCCTGCAGCGGCCCAGGACCCCACAGTAATTCTCCCCCCTGTAGTGGCCCAGGACCCCACAGTAATTCTCCCCTCTGTAGTGGCCCAGGACCCCACAGTAATTCTCCCCCCCTATAGTGGCCCAGGACCCCACAGTAATTCTCCCCCCTGTAGTGGCCCGGACCCCATAGCAACTGTCCCCCTTACAACGGCCCAGGGTCAATCCTCATGGAAGCGGGTCGCTCCCATGAGGATTGACCCTGGCCGTCGTCCGCAAAATGGCCGCGGTACCTCTCCGGGCTAGCAGGACCGGCGTCCCCCGGACCATTGCTCCTCTCCCACGGGCTGGACCCCCCCTGTCAGCAACCCAAGGAGCATATATGGGCCCATCAGCCAGCCCACGATACAGCCCCAGCACCAGGCCATCTCCCATGCTCCCTCTGCACTCTCCTTCCCGGCCCATCAGTCAGCCCCGATGCAGCACCAGCACCCGGCCCGCCCCCCATGCTCCCCCTGTACCCTCCTTCCCGGCCCCGGCCCAGTCCCAGCTTCCTCCGTGGCATCGGCCCATGTCAGCCACGGCGCAGCCCCAGCACCCGGCCGCCTCCCATGCTCCCCCTGTACCCTCCCTCCCGGCCCATCAGTCATCCCGGATGCAGGCGCAGCACCAGGCCGTCCCCCCATGCTCCCCCCGCACACCCCCCCTCCCGACCCCGGCCCAACAAGCCCCGTCCCAACTTAATGATCGTCTCTGTATAGATTCTACAGTTAATAATTCATTTGTATTTGAAACCTTTTTAGCTGCAGAACGTGATAATGTTAATGTTACCACTGCCAAAGAAGAAGTCACCACCGTTGATTCTACCACTGCCAAAGAAGAAGTTACCCTCACGAATCCTACCGTTGCCACCCTCGATCCTAAAAAAACACGACTGCGATTTTACCAGCAAATACAGATGGAGAGCCAGCGGGTAATGCTAAGTTTGTCGCTGTAGGATCAGTGCAAACAGATGTCAACGCTGCACTATGAAAATCCACGACCTGTACATTAAGCCCCTGGAAGCCACGCCCCTGGGATAGTACCTGAACTATCCAGTACTCCCAAAAGAACATCAGAAGATTATGTTAGAAACAGTACCTACGGATTCGCATTCGACCAAACTTATTCTGGAGTTAGCAGTCATCCTACCGGAGTAACATTCGAATGTCACGTACAGGGACTGGACTATAGCTGGCATGCCAAAGACCAGGATTATTTGTTAACAATTATTTTTTCCAATTACTACAATGCCAACTTTTCCAATACAAGCTTTTTGAGGACCGATGGAGCAAAGATCAAGCCCACAACGGTTTTAACCAGATACGAGACACCCAAAGAAGAAGCTACGACAACTACTACGGAACCACCGAAAGTTCTTTTTTGTATTTAAAATCCCCACCCCTGCTGCCTTTCATCTTGTTCTGTTGCCTAACTTTTTTGCCCCTTCTGATGTTCTTTTGCCTGCTCTGCTGTTTCTTTCGCCAGCCTCTCCCAGAGTAATTAACACGTGGTGTATACACGCTCGTATTGGGAAAAAAAAAAAAAGGGGGGGAGGGAAATAAATTTTCTTCCTCCCCCCCCCAATAAATAAAATATAGATGTGAGGTACTGTAGCAGTCTTACAGTGAGACATTGTAGCAGTCTTGCAGTTAAAAAAAAATGTTCGCGTTTGTAAATCTTTTATTCTTCTTGGCGGTTCCCGTGGCTTTAATATTTATCACGGCCACGCCTGTAATTTTGATATTATGCGCAAAAAGAATATTATTTTTCTGCTGTGTACTCACGCTTTTAATTATCCAGACCGGACAAAACAAAATGTCACCATCCACGTACCGTTGCATACTACTAATGTACGACTTCATACCATCAAAACATTAGAATCATCTCTTTATCCGGGCGACAGCATCGTTGCTGCTTTTAAAGCTATGATATATTTTAGTAATGTTAGTAAAGTACTACCCTTTAGCTGCGAATATACTGCGTTTGATTCAGGTGGTTTAATTAACGAGTCGTGTCCCTTAGAACTGGTCTTACCCCGAAGTGTTTATATACAAGGAGAAAAGATTGTAGAAATAGAACGACAAAAGATATTAGGCCAACGGATACCACGACAGAAAATGCTAGGCCAACGGATACGACGTCGGGCGATATTAGGCCAACGGATACCACAACAGAAGATACTGGGCTGAAAGAATATAACAGAAAATACTAGACCGACAGCAACAATAAGGATACTCCAATGTTAACTATATCGAGAAATAGAACACCCGCGTCGGAAGCAGCAGCAGCAACAACAACAGCGGGGAGAAGTAGAACAACACCGGCATCGGAAGCAGTAACAACAACAGCGGGGAGAAAGAAGAGCTGCGACATTAGAATAGAGAAGAGCTGCGACAGTAGAATAGAGAAGATATAAACCTAATCCTGAGAATTGTTGTAATTATTATGATTAGTTTAGTAATGACTGTATTAGTATTGTACAATGTAATTTCTGAACTTTGTAAATTACGTTAACACTTTGCAATCCAAAAAAACAGTAACTTTGTAAATTACCTTAACACTTTGCAGTAAATTCGTCCAGAAATGCCATCCAAATTTCACCTAATTACTGAAAAATTTTAGCGATTTTATAAACTCCCTTGTTTTGTAAATTCACTGTAACATATGTTTATATATATATATAAACCAATTATGCGTTTTTCACAAAAGTTTCCCATTACCCAATCTCATTCCATTTTTTTTTTTTTACTAATTACATCAATCATTTACAATTACGTACGAATTATTTTTGCTTTTTTCTTATGCATTGTTTATTCCCCAACTGGCAGCTGACGTACAGGGAATTAATATTATAACAATACAAAATCCCTAGCAGACTTCTGTCTACGCTACATCACCGACGGCTCTCTGGTCGCTCAGAAGACAAAAGTTTTCGTTCCAACCCCTGAGGCTGAAGAAATATTTAACTATCTTGACCCAAGGCAAGAGATCTGTCCACCTGTCTGGCAACTCCTGGTGTGCCATACAGATCGGGAACACATCTGTCCTACAAACAGCGAGCTTCTGTCATCCGTCACATGCCTCAGCGTCCAATCAACAATAAGATAAAGGTTAGGGATTCAAACACTGATAAAATATGGTCTAACGTTCTGGTCACAATGCAAAAATCCCTTTGAAAAACTCCATCTGCTCTATTCAACATGAAAACTCTCGTCCACACGTAACATCTCTTGTCATGACAGAGGAATACAGTCTCCAGATCTAACTACCCCCCCCCCCCCCCCCCTCCCCGCCATTTTCTGCGAGCATTCTCCATTTTTTTTCCACAGACTCTCGCCTCCCTTCTTTTCCCCGTTTTTTTCCCCGATTTTGTTTTTTGTCTCCTCCTCATCCCCGACTCCTTTTTCTTTCCATGTGATGTGATTTACAGTAAAATGGAAACAGAATTGTCGTGATGTTTTGCAGTTTTAAGTACTTTTACGACGCCATGGTTATAGAGAGATGGATGGATGGATGGATGGGATGGATGGATAGATAGATACACAGATAGATAGACAGATAGAAAGCTAGACAAACAATTAGATTAAAAAAAGATAGATAGACAGATAGGCAGATAGATAGCTAGACAAACAAATTAGATTAAAAAGATAGGTAGGTAGACATATAGATAGGTACATAGATTAAAAAAAAACTTTTCTCTTGCTTTTGAATGTACTGATTCTTTTAAAAGATTACTTTGCAGAGTCTTGTCAACGGCCTTATATGTGGAGAAATTGGGCAAATGGCTGCATGTGACAACCTTTTTTTAAGCGTTGGATTTGTCAGTCCTGACAAGCTCATATGCATGGCTGAGTGTGCTCTGTTCTCGTATGGGAAAAACTGGGACCACACAGTCGAGGCTTTTTTTCCAAACATTCTGATATGCTTTCACTGTTCATTTTTGTTTCCATCCGCACAACTCTAGTGGACTAGCTTTATCAGAACAAGTACATGTGCACCAACATTAGTGTTAATGTTTTCTCGGGACCAAAATTATCGCTGCTCAAAGAAAGTACTGACCATCTTTCTTCTGGTTTTCTATGTCCTCTCCCATTGGTTTGATAACTATTGTCAGTTCATCATTGTAGGAACAAACTCTAGGCAAAGCTTAACAGCGGAAGGTCATTATAAAAGTTCACATTCCAGTAGAGCATGCTTTTCCACAGTACTGCAGCTGCATCTTGCTGGTCACCTTACAAAAACTCCAGGTTTTCAACTGAGAGATGCTGTGAATACCCTAGTCATTGAAGATTTCTCTTGATGGTCCTGTCATTCACTCCGGCGAAGTTTAAAGTACGAAATTCGGACGAAATCTTAGAAACTGTCTCTCACTTATTTCGTTTCATTACCTTTGAAAGTCACACACGCACGCACGCACGCACGCACGCACCCTCACCCCCCCCCACCCCCCCCCCCCCCCCCCCCCCCCGGACATTTTGTCCTGCTCTCACTATCTCCCTCTCTCACTCTCTTTCTTTTTGTCATTCCACCCTCTCTCGCCTCTCCTCTCCCTCTCACAGACACACACAAACACGCAAACACGCACGCACGCACGCACAGACACACGCTCGCGCGCACACGCACACACCTCATTCTGTGAGTGTGTTCAGCGTATTTCTTCTGGGCTTTTTTCCCCCCTACACCTCTCTCTCTCTCTCTCTCTCTCTCTCTCTGTGTCCCTCCCCCCCCCCCCCCACACACACGTATGCTCGCACACACGTATGCACGCACGCACGCATGCACGCACAGACACATAGACATATACACACACATACACGCACACACTCACTCACTCACTCACTCATACTCACACTCAATATTGCTTATGCATTCTTCGTACAGTCGTCTGATTGATCCCCAGCAAGTTCTCACTCCCAACGCCCGTGCTCGATTAAGGATATCATTTACTTTTTTTTGTCTTCTCTGTAAATACATTGTACCTTGATGACATTCCTGGTCTAACTTGACTGAGAACGACAAAATGAGTATCTATCTATCCTCCCCCCCCCCCCCCCCCCCCCCCTCTTCCCAATACCCTATCACCACTCCTGAATCATCAGAGTCAGTACTCTTCCAGACAATTTGTTTCGTGCTGCGTCCCAGGTTCTGAAAGACCATAAGAACCGTGACTTCCTGATCGGAAGCTTAGCGATATCACTTTAGCCGTGAACGATGGCTCTGGTTTTTTGTATAAGAGCCAACCAAACTAATGTGCGCGTCACGGCCGATAGATATCAGCGTGTCCAGAACGGAATCATACACTCATGGAACATGCCTGCAAGATGAACTCTTTGTATAAAAACTCGCCACATGAAACGGAAAAGAATCTAAAACATCGGTTAGGAAGACTTTCTGTTGTTGCAGGGTAATGATGTTGTGTATTGCTCTCTGATTAAGAAGAGAAGCGTGGACGGACAGAAAACCTGATTTTCACAGTAGATCTCGTACACACGTGAGCAAGTACTTCGTGACAAGTAGATAAGACCTCAGGAGGTACAGGAAATATCTGGAATGGGAGCTTGGTTGTCTGGCAGAAAGGTCACAAGTACAGTCCTTTGTTACGCTCGTCAACCAATAGCTTGCTTTTCTTCCTTTTTTCTTTTTTTTTTTTTTCTTTTTTTTTCCTTTTTTTTTTGAGGGGGGGGGGGGGGGGCGCCTGTGTTTGTTTGTTGGCCTGTATGTTGTAGGGGGGTGGGAGTGGAGTGGAGGTGTGGGTGTTAAGATACAGTGTTCTAGGCAAAGCATTGTGACTATTTGTCCTCCATGTCTGTTGGATCAGCCATGACAGCTTTTAGTCTTCAATGTGAAAGAGAAAGGGAAACCTGCTTCAGATGAAGGAAACACAGCCATCCATCCACTCTGCCTTCTGCCACCATCTATTCAACCAGACAATCTTCAGTCTGCCTGACAGCTATTTGAACCCTGACTCCTGCTTTTGAATTCCCAAGGAAAATTCAAAGATTTACTGTTGTATTTTTCAAATTTACGACTTTCTATGCCGATTTTTTTTTCACCAGTTTCCGAATCCACCATTCGTTTCTACCACTAGGAAGTAACTACACCGATAATCAATTACTCTGTCAGTGGTATATGTGTTGCTTGACGAACGATCACAACCTTTGCCAGGAATACTGATGACACTTATCCAGGAGTTGAAACTGAAGTAAAGGCAAGCATGACCAAATTCTATGTGACAGTCCATTATTCGGTCCCTTATCCTCCTTTGTTATGAGAAGTGTTGAACCGATATAGCGTCATCTTTCGCTTTTTCCTTTCGTATTCCTTCCTTCCTTCATTTTTCTCCTTCTTTTTCACCTCTCAACGTTTTGCTTTGTTTTTGCTATTACTTTTTTCTTCGGCTTGGTGGTAAGGCTTTGTCCTCTCCACTCCCAGACATTTTCACGGAGTCTCCCAAACACAGAGCTGGCTTTGGCAATCCTGTTCCTGACCTGTGCGTCAATGTTCACAGCTCGTGAGAGTGTGCTGTCCAGACAGGTGAAGTTGTCAACTGCCTGTAAGTTCTGCCCCTTTACCATAATGTGTGGTTCCTGGTAGGGTTTGCTGGCGCAGGCTGATACATCACTTCGGTCTTTCTGGTGTTGATGGTGTGACCGAAGTTGTCGCAGGCTCGTGAGAGGCAGTCCATTTCATGCGGCATCATCTGCTCTGTGCTGGCATTGAGGGCGCAGTCATCAGCAAACAAGAAGTCCCTGATGACGGTCTCTTTCACCTTTGTAACAGCCTGCAGTTGCCCTGAAGTTGAACAGCCCACCGTCAGTTCTGTATCTGACCTGTACACCACCCTGGCAGTCACGGAAGGCATCATTTCAGCATAGCGGAGAAGACCATGCTGAAGAGTGTAGGAGCGAGAACGCAGCCTTGCTTTACGCCATTGTCACTGGAAAGGCTTCTAACTCGTCTCCATCATCCAGTACTTTCACCATCATGCCGTCGTGGAACTGTCGGACGATCGTAATGAACCTGCTGGGACAGCCAAATTTTTCCTTGATTTTCCACAAGCCATCTCTGCTGACCGTATCGAAGGCCTTGGTCAGATCGACAAAGGTCACAAACAGATCGCTCTGCTGTGCTTGTCATTTTTTCCTGGAGCTGTCGTGCTGCAAATATTATGTCTGCAGTTCCACGTTCAGCACGAAAACCACACTGGCTTTTCTGGAGGAGACCCTGCTCAAGGTGTAGTAGAGACGTCTGAACAGCAAAGCATTTTGTTACAGCAACGTGAAGTTTCAAACAGGAAAAAAAAAAAAAAAAAAAAAAAAAACAAACAAAAAAACAAACAAAAAAAGTATGAATAAACAATCAAACAGAACCCGACAACAGGAGTGAAAAAAATGATGGGAGAGGTAATAGAAAAGTACATAAGTGTGACGAAAGTGGAGGTGTATGCCAAGTTATATATAAAAGAGGGCAACCAGTTTCTATAACTGAATATCAGTTTCGCGGGACAGTCAGTTCATGAGTCTTGTCAATAAAAGACACAATTCTAAATGTTAACCAGGCTGCATTGAGAATGCAGACTAGTGACGATGAGAAAAAGAAAAGACACAATAGCAGCAGGTCAACAAATCCATATATGTACGCCCGATGTGACCAGAGGGGCAGTTGGAAATAGTCTTAGGAATTATGTTACAAATCAAAACGCTTTGTTAGAGAAATAAATTTGTGAACAATTTCAAAAATATGAATATTAGTTTCCATGTTGAAAGAACCATTACCAAATAACAAATTACGAACAGAAATCAGTTCTCTAGGAAGGCTGTGGATGGTGTTTTTGTTCGATGTATAGTGTACAAAGGGCAGTACAGAGGAAGTGTTCGGCAGTTTCTTGGGATAAGTACACGCACATGATGGATCGTATGAATGTGGCGATTGTACAGGTCATAATTTAGTTCACTCATTGCAAGCCTGAGTCGACAGTGAATTATTTGTTCCTTTCTATTTCCGTGGTAGTAGTAAGGTGGGACAAGAGTGTCTGCAGAGGAAAGGTAGTGTTTGAGGTAGCTGAGAGACTGGGTTTGTTGAATAGCAGTAGGAAGGGTATTCCAGATGGATACAGTTGAAGGGAAAAAGGATCTGTGGTATATATCTGTTTGGTGTCGAGGGATGAGTCTCTCCAAGGGTCTTCGCAGGTGATATGGATTGACTGCAGAAACCAGGGTGGCATTAGGTCACAGAGATAGTTAGGGCAGACATTGTGAACTATCTTATGGAACATTATTATTTTGTGTCTGCGACGACGCTCCTTCAGAGTACAAAATCCTGACTCTTCCAACAGCTTTTTGTGACTAGTTCCACGTACAGCACCCGTGATAATGCGCAGGGCGTCCAAGTGTAAATTTTCTAAGATATTTGATTGATACTCCGCGCAATTATCCCAGATGATGTCAGCATAATCAAATATCGGCAGGATAAATGATTTATACATGGTTTCAAGAGCCCCTCTGGTCAATTTGTACTTAAAAGAGCGAAGACAGTTTATTAGAAGACGAACCTTTGCGGCAGTGTTGTTGACGTGCTCGCCCCACCTGCAGTTATTTTGAAGCGTGACTCCTAAATGTTTGTGATGATTTTGTTGTTGCATAGTTGTGTTTCCAAACTGTAGGTCATGAGAAACTACATTCCCCCTGAATACATAAGTAACTCAGTCTTTGATTCATTAAAGACAACCTTCCATGTTTTAGCCCAAGCTTCTATTTTAATTAAATCGGATTGTAACGTTTCTTTCCTCACGATGTGATCTTCCAATGCCAAGGATATACTTGTATCATCTGCAAATAGCTTGATATCTGACTCAATATTACTAGCTATATCATTGATGATGTAGACTAAAAACAACAGTGGTCCAAGGACAGAACCTTGTGGTACTCCTTGGGAAATGGTTTTCACGATGGATTGTTCACCCCCGATAACAACAGACTGGTATCTGTCTGAAATATAACTATCAAACCAGTGTAAAAGTTGACCCCTAATTCCTATGCGCGTTAAGTTTAAGTAGGAGACCCCTGTGCCACACACGATCAAAGGCTTTTGAGATATCAAAAAATACATATTGGTCTGGAATAGATTTGTCATAGTTTTTGACTAAATTATCGTAGATGCTGAGCAGTTGGCAGGTCGTTGAATCACTATGAATGAAACCTGATTGTGATTCAGAAATTAACTTGTTTGACATGAGGAAATAATAAATATGTTTATGCACACATCTTTCAAAGAGTTTACCCACGCAACTTAGGAGAGATATTGTCTGTAATTGGTGCATTCATCTTTATTTCCTTTTTTTGTGGACTGGGGGTTACATTAGCTATTTTCCACAGCTGTGGGAATTTTGCTTCAGATAGACATCGGTTGAAAAAGGCATTTAAGGGTGCAGATATAACGTCGACTGAGGATTTCAATAATATATTATGGATTAAGTCTGGACCGGATGCTTTACTAGTATCAAGATTTTCTATTACATTTTTTAAGTTCAGGGAGAGTCAAAGTTATTTCTGTTAATTCAGCTATTTCACTGATAGCTATGTCAGGTAGGGGGTCATTGATACCTTCTAGTTTACAATGGTTAATGAAAAAGTCATTAAACACGTTTGCTTTCTCTGCGTTAGAATAATATGTTTTTCCGTTTACGTTCAATGGTGGTATACTTTCCGAGTTAATGCCCTTTTTATTCATAAATTGTCGCACAATTTTCCACCAATCCCTCTGACCAAACTTATGGGGATCTATAACTAGGTGGTTTAATGCGTTGTAGTACTCTAACTTCCTTAACCTAACTTTTTTCAACTACTTCGTTCCTCGCGTGACGAAAATGTTCCCAGTCAGTCGGTAGATTTGTTTGTTTTTAGCTTTTCTGTGCAATTTATTTCTTTTCTTGATCAATCTTTTCAATTCATTATTGAACCACGGGGCATCTTTAGGCCTAATTGTTACTGTCTTACACGGCATACACTGTTTTGCTATTGACATAAATCTTAAAGTGAAAATTTCGCATGCTACATCTACTGTGTTATCTGCGAATATACTGTTCCAGTTTTCGTTGGACAGCAGCTCACAAAATTTTACGTTGTCTAACTGGTTATAATTGAAAATCGTCCTTTGGAAAGTACTGTATTTATACACAAGTGGCTTAAGAATGATACATGGAACACTGTGGTCACTGCAGAAAGGAGGCAGAACATCAACTGATTTGATTATGTCAGGACTCTGAGTGATGACCAGATCAAGGCAAGTACTTGCTGTAGCTGTTACTCTTGTGGGGGAATCGACTACTTGTTTTAATTGATAATGGTTTAGAATATCAGTGAGGTGTTTGGTTGGATTAGTTAAATAGTCAACGTTGAAATCACCTAAAATAATAAATTTCATCATCGTTCTGTCTGCTTTATTAATACTATCATTTATTAAGTCCCAATAATTAACGCGTACATTAGGTGGACGATAAAATGATCCAATAAGTAAACTCTCCTGATTAATTTTGGTTTCTACCCAAACTGCTTCCAGGTCATTAACTTGTAAGTCGGGTCGTGGTTTACAATAAAGGCTATCTTTCAGGGTAGATAGCCACACCACCATGAGGGTCGTTCGCTCTGTCTAAACGGACAGGAGGGTGAAAGTTTTTAAGGAGTAAGAGTTGTTGGAATCCAATGGTGACAACCAACTTTCAGATATAGTTATAATATCAAATTGATGCGATTCAGCTTCAAGCAGGTCGATTTTACTTTTTAAACTACGGGGGTGTTAACGTGCATGACACAAAGTTCTCCACGTTCAATTGGACCAGGGTTACTTTCGATATCGCCTGATTTCATAAGTAAAGAATTGTGAAATTTAGAGAAAGTCAGATTGCTACAGTTAGCTGACAGATGATTAAATGAACCCAGTTTTAGGTGGGTTTTTTTGTTTAGCAGGTGGCGAGAACACGTCAACATTTAGATGCACTGAAAAGAAAAACAGCAAGAAAGCCATAGTCAAGTGTCTATCTTTCCTGGCATAAACAAGCAGAAAATACGGAATAGTGGTCGCCTTGACAAGAAAAAACAGTTTTCTGGATAATATCCCGGCTACATGATAGAACAGACCAATCATGGCTCTGTACATGCCAGTTCAACGCCCATTTAGGTAACTGCACTGAGCAGTACAAGGAATCTGAAATTCGCCATGATTGGAATAACACTGGTCCCCAGACGCTTCTCTACGAATATGGTCATGAAAACCTCCCTGGCCTTCGTCACAAAGCCAACAACATTCACCACATTTGAACAAAATATTGTAAGTTACACACATGTCTAATAGTAAGGTAAATGAAAAACGCATATACACAAAACAAGTTAAGGGGAAAGACCGAAACGACCATTCGGCTGCGAGAAGCAAAAGAGGCGGGCTGAACTCCCCTGGCAATGTTGCACGGTCAACAAACTACTGGTCGGGGGGTAGGGGGGATTGCTCGAGCAGGTTGGGTATTTATAGGATAGAAAAAAGTTAAGGGGGCGGGGACGGGGCAGGGGGGGGGGGGGGGGGGGGACGGACGGGAGCAGAAAGAATGGTAAACACAGTGGCCATGTTATTTTAGGTTCTGTGACACACAAATGTGCGCCAGACACAGCCACATGAAATTACACACTAGCAGTAAGTAAATAGATTTAATCGTTTCAATAGCGTTTGGAGTAGGTAACAAAGGTATCTACATGTGCCTAGTCCATCTATCGACACTATCGTCTACTTGGCATCCTTCAACTGTTGTGGGGACTCTCTCTTCATTTCACATGGACTGGAAGAGCTGCATCAGCTTCTGTGTCAAGGCTGGGCCTTCTGATTTGTAAACTTCGGCAGGGATTGCATCAGATCCTGGCGCTGGCGCTTTGTCACAGGAAAGTTGTTTGACTGCCTTTATGAATTCTGTGGGGCGGTTGTCAAGGTCTTGCCTGATCTCCACTTGAGGTAGGCGTGCAATGGCCTCGTCGTTGATTGAGGCAGAGCGGTTGAAAATCTGGTTAAAGTGTTCAGTCCATATTTCCAGAATCTGCTTCTTTTCTGTCAGCAGCTGGGTCCCATCTGCATTGAGGATGGGGGAGGAGCTGGAGGACTGGGGTCCACACACAACCTTCAGAGCATCATAGAAACACTTGGTGTCATGACTGTCTGCGTAGTCCTGGATTTCACCAGCCTATTCGCTGAACCAGGCATCCTGCATTACGCGAAGTCTCTTCTGCACTTTTTGTTTTGCGCTGGTGAAGGCATCTTCCTTAGCTTGTGATGTGGGGTCATTCTGGTGCGCTCTGAACAGCTGGTGTTTCTCCGACAGCAGTGTCTGCACTTCTGCATCATTCTCATCAAACCAGTCTTGGTTTCTACGGGTTGCTGGTCCGAGATGTTCGAGGGCAGTTGAGTGGACTACATCTCTGAAGGCCTCACACTGCTCTTCAGTGCTGCTGTGGTCATCCTCTCGTGCCTTGGGCAGCCTGCCATCTAGGTCATTGGAGAAATCTTCTGCAACTTTACTATTCTTGAGCTTGGAGACGTTGAGCCTCTTTGCAGTCTTCTGACCTTGGGGTCTTCGCATGGGCAGGATGCGGAGTTTAAACTTTGACATGATGAGGCGATAATCAGTCCAGCAGTCGGCACCACACATGGCCTTCGTCACTCTTACGTATCGCGCAATCTCTCTTCCTGGTGATGACAAAATCAATCAGATGCCAATACTTGGAGCGTGGGTGCATGCATGATGTCTTGTTGCGGGTAGGGAGGTGGAACAGATCTGGTGATCAGTCCCCCCACTCTGGCGTTGAAATCTCTGAGTACGCTTAGCTTCTCAGACGGTGGGACTGCTGCAGTGAGAGTGTCTAGTTCTTCGTAGAACTTGTCGTTGATGTCATCTGGGTTGGTCATTGCTGGGGCGTATGCGCTGATTCGTGTTGCACTCTTCTTGTTTCCAAGTGGAAGCTGGAGTGTCATCAGGCGATCGTTTATGCCCTCCGGGAGCTTGACAAGTCTCCAGGTGAGATGGGATCTGATGGCAAATCCCACGCCTGCCTCTCGCCGTTCAGTGCTGCTGCGTCCGCTCCAGAAGAATGTGTATCCTCTACCACATTCTGTGAGTTGGCCTTTGTCCGCTAGGCGTGTTTCGCTAAGTGCTGCTATGTCAACGTTTTGGCGAGCAAGTTCTTTGGCGACCAGTGCAGTTCTTCGCTCTGGTCTGTCTGCCTTGGCGTTGTCCAGTAGAGTTCGCACGTTCCGCGTGCCGAGGTTGAGCACCTTTGTTTTAGTTTTCTTCGTAGTTCGACCGCCAGGAGGGACACCCCGCCAGCCATGGTTTGCTGGCCAGGGTAAGGTGAAGCAGGCAATGTTTAGGGCACCTTTTCTAGCCCCTTCCTCTTGCTATGGAGGTGAGCAGTGCGGTCCTAAAAAGGGCTGCTCAGACACTCAGGGGGCTGCCGAACTCCACTTCCACATTCGTCCAGTAGATAGCGACCACATGCCCTGGGCCGCCTGTGTGCAGGCTCGTGACTGACAGCTCCCAGTGTGTCCACACCTGCTGCCTTTGCCACTTGCCCATCGCCACAGGGCCTGAGGTTGCGCCGTGGGGTTTGAAGTCATGACTTGCGCTAGACTTGGATTATAGTGAGTGAGAGTTGCGCGTCGTTAGCCTCGCTCTCTTGCCTCAGTCCATCTGTGTCCAGTGGCAAGACAAAGTCGAGACGGCTGAAGATAGATTGGGGTGCAGTGGATAACCGTGACGTGTTTTGAGTCTCGACACGCCCTGTGCGCTCCACAACGCGTTGCTGGAAATCACCTTTCTGCCTGTTGAACCATAGTGTTTCTTCCGCGCAGTCCGCCGAGTTCAGCCTCGCATACAAGGTAGACAAGCCCTAGAATTGAGGGTCGGTGACCCTTCAACTGACCAGCTATGCTTGCAATATGCTTGCAAGATAGTGGAGACTCTGGGGCGGGAACGCCCAGCTTCCCGTACAAGTCCAAAGGACCTGCCCACTGCCCCCCTCCCCCCCCCCCCCCCCCCCCCCATGTGCGCACGCACACACACACACACACACACACACACACACACACACACACCACGCACACGTATACACACACGCGCGCGTGCGTGCGAGCGCGTATGTGCGCGCGCGCGCGCGCGCACACACACACACACACACACACACACACGCTCACACACACACACACACACACTCACACACACACGCACGCACGCACACACACACACACACACACACACACACACACACACACACACACACACACACAGAGTCTGTCTGTAATCACGTTAAGTGGGAAGACGTTAAATTGAAGAACAACAACAACACACAACATACACACACACAAACACGCGTGCGTGTGTCCGCACAGAAAAGAGAGACTGAAGACGGTATTTCATAGACATTTCGCCCTTAACTGTGGGGAGCCACTGAAAATGAAGACCTGATTCACCAGTACTGATGTCGCTCTTCAGCAAGCGAGAAATGTGGAAAAACATCCTGAAGAGAAATCGAAATCGACCAGCCTCCTATTCATCATCAGCCTAATCTGCATAACAAACGCATGTCTACGTAATAGATTAATAATCAAAAGGCTGTATGTGTGCAATGTTTCCGTTGGGAAAATAACCGGAAATTACTTTGCCGGTATCGTGGCTGGGGACGTCCGGTAATCTCGTGAACCATAGCCCGTCTTCTTCGGCCGTGGGTTGTCTTTATGCTCTGTGTTAGAAAACGAAACCTTTGGACTTGAAGTGAACTGTGGGAACGAAATGTGAGTCATGAGAATGAAGGATTGTGCAGAGTCAGTTAAGATGAAGACTTGTATGATATGAATGCCTAGTTCTTGGGGCGATATCTTTTGGGATGCAAATATAGAGATGAGAAAATGAAGATTTGTGGGATGTGAATATTGAGTTGTGACAATGATGTTTCGTGGGATGTGGAAACATAGCTGTGAAAATGAAGACATGCAGGGATGTGAATGTAGAGTGGTGAGAATGGCGTTTTGTGGCATACGAATGCAGACTTGGAAAATGAAGTTTTGTGGAAAGTGAATATAGAATCAAGAGAATGACGTTTAGTGGAAAGCAGTTGTAGTGTTAAGAAAACGAAGGCGCGTGGCACAAGAATGTAGTGACTGTAACAGTGCCAGAAAGTCAAAGAGCCAAGTGAGCAGAGAAACAAGTGCACGAGGCCATTGCAGTTTTCACATTTACACTGTACTCAATCGGTCTGCGACACTGACGTCTCACAAGAAACAAACAAGACACACAGGAAACTCACAAATAATTGAAAACAATCGTGCAAGCAAGCGAGAAAGTAAACAAACAAAACAGAGAATGAGGGGGAAAAAAGAAACGAGAGAAGCGAAAGGGGAGGAAGGAGGAGGAGGGGAGAGAGAGAGACAGACAGACAGACAGACAGACAGACAGACAGAGTGGGGCGAGCCAAGCATTTGGAAAGTGACGTAATCTTTGTCCGTAACAATGTATATAAAGCAGGGAGCGGGGAGTGTGTGTGTGTGTGTGTGTGTGTGTGTGTGTGTGTGTGTGTGTGTGTGTGTGTGTGTGTGTGTGTGGGGGGGGGGGTTGAGAAGGGAGAGCTGGCATAGCTTTAAAATCTGTACTGCCGTTTGTGAGACAAAAGGGAGAGAGAAAGAGTGTATGTGTGTGTGTGTGGGGGGGGGGGGGGGGGGGGGGGGAGGATGGCGTGTGTATTTGTACAAGAGGGTGGGTGGAGGAGTGGATGCGGTGGTGACAATTCGTCACAACAGCTACATACTCTTTGATATTGAATCTGTATCCCAGTTTGTTGGGTAGAATCTGTCAGCTAATGCCTCCGTATTAGGCATGTCTACCTATACCCAGAAGCTGAACACTGTGCGGAAAGTTCTGGTGGGTGACCACGAGGAGGTCATGTACAAAAGCAGTATGACTGGCTATCGGACAGTATGAATAACACATACATCAAAGGACCAAGCAGATGACAATGTATGGTGCATGGGAAACATAAATAGTAATGGCACATATTTAGAATAGATTTCCTTTCTTACCTTTGGCCTACAACAACAAAGCTGAGTTGAATGCTGTGTTGCGTACATTTTGTTTTTCACGTCTGTCTGTTTTACGAATTATACAATATGATCACACGCCTCTCATGCCATTTAAACTTCCTCAGGGTTTATTATGAAGAGCTCGATGTCTGTCATACGTCTTTTGAGAAATAAGCAGGACACATCCAGCCCTACTAGGAAACATCTGCATCATTTTCTCTCAGCTGAAAACTGGAAAGTCGCCGTTCCGGAAATTCCGACTCCGAATCTCATCAACCACGCCCAGAGCGCTGGCGTCACACGTGGCAACAACGTCACTATAAAATCAAGAGCGTCACATACAGGGAGTGGCAGTGGCTCACTTACAAGCAAGCACGAGGGAAGTGCGAGAGAAGCTGGACAGAGAGAACGCACGCTCAGTCGGCAGAGAGTGCTGTGATGGGACAGCGCAGGTCTTTGGGTGATCTCTGCCATGTCCAATGGTGACTTCATGTCCATTTGGCTGGCGGTGCGGTCTCCGAGCTTCATTGTTTGTAAGGCTGCTGGATTCTTTTCACGGTGAGTGAGTGTAGGCATATAAGTTAGAGAGAGAGAGAGAGAGAGAGAGGGAGAGAGGATAATGTTGCTTATAGCCCAGCCGACGGTGTGTGTGTGTGTGTGTGTGTGTGTGTGTGTGTGTGTGTGTGATGCGCATAGACGCGAGTTCGGTTTTCTTTTTGTTTTCGAGTGTAGTTTATGTAAAGGAATGATTTATAAGATTGATTTACAATGTTTTTTTTCGATGACGAAGACGAATATGTATGGAGTTATTTTTGTTTGAAAGAGAGCATTCTATCTCTCTCTCTCTCTCTCTCTCTCTCTCTCTCTCTCTCTCTCTCTCTCTCTCTCTCTCTCTCTCACACACACACACACACACACACACACACACACACACACACACACACACACACACACACACACATGTTCTTGAGGGACACGGAATGCAAATACTCATGTCAGAGTCCGCCAAGAGTACACTATCCGTACATGCCAAATCGAGAAGACAGATTTATTTCCCATATCAATATTCGCTCTAACTCCTTTTCCATTTCTGATTCTTTTGCACTTATATATATATATATATATATATATATATATATATATATATATATATATATATATATAGTTGCCAAGCACAATATTCACGACATCCTATCGTTTTACGAAAGAAATACTTTCAGTAATTTCTTACTGAGAAGATCAAGATTTTTGCTATTCAGTGTCGGTAATCTTTTTCACTTTTTTTTATATGAAGTCTTGGCTTGTATCTACACACACACACACACACACACACACACACACACACGTACGCGCACGCGCACGCGCGCGCACGTGTGTGTGTGTGTGTGTTCTTTCTTTTTTTTCTTCTATTTCATCTATCTATTTTTTCTTTTCATTTCCACTGCAGAGCTGAACTAAAACCACAGTTTCGTAATTTTATCTCACTATAAAAAATATTTTTCATTTCATATACCCATGCTTAGAATGCTATTTTCCTATCAATACATATTATCTCTCATATTTCGCACAATTATGAAATTTACAAATAATCTATATAAACCTTTACTGTAAAAGAAAAAAAAAACGATCAAACATGCCTTAAGTAAGCATGGTTTGTGTGTATGTATGAGTGCTTGTGTTTGACATTCGTTTCCAACATCATTTCAGTTTAGCAACATTAAAATTTTGCTACAAACGAAGTAATAGTTCATTCAGATCCAGTGGTACCTAGCAATCGCCCTTCTTTCTCTTCAAATTCTAAACATATTCCCAGATCTACACTATTTCATTATCTTAAGGTCATATAGATGTATTCTGTCACTTAATCTCCATTTTTATTATCCCTTCATGTTAATTAGTCTTTCAAATAACTTAAACAGCTTTAAATTAGATTTAGAAACTGAAATATGCTTTCCTACCGAGTTTTCCCCCTGCTTTTTCACTCTGATCACAATGTCACATTCGCATATCATGAATATTAATCACTGCACTTTACTGCAGGTTTGCCTGTTGCTCTTGCTGATCTAACAATATGTCATTGAGAGTCACTCTGATTTGTCTGTCTGTCACTTTCTCGTTCCCTCCGTTCCCTCTCAGACTCTTTTCAAGTCACGTTCACACCGTTTCCTTTCACCCCCTTTTCATCCCAATGTCGCTGAGATGTTTAATTCGTTGTTGCCATAGTAACTGGTCTAAGGCAATCCTCAATTATAGCTGTATTTTCCATTTCTGTGATGAAGACATGTATTCCATGTTCACCGCCTTCGCCGCAATTTTGTTTCCCCTAATGGCATTACATTGTATCCAGAATATGACGTAAACTTGACCTTTGACCCTCCACTTTCTTTCTTTCGAAAGATCCGAATGTCTCGTGTAAAATGGCACCGCATTCGATAAATACGTGTATCAAACTGAAACTGGATTGTTTTTCCATCATGTTAAATTTCTACAGTACTACCAGCCACAGTTCACAGCATCGAGTACTGCTGTATCGTGCAGTCCTGTTTTGGGTACATGTGCACCAATCGTACCGAAAACTTTCTTTCGCACCGGTAGTGCCTGTGTCGGTATCGGTATCATTCACTACATGAAGCAACCTCTCTGATGGCTGTGGCTTAGACCTACACTTGCTTGTAAAATGATTTGTCCTGCCGTATTTGCTACACATCAGCAGACCATGCAAAAAATTATTCTTAACTGCTAATCTTCTATTTCACAAATAAAAGTTTCTTTTGCCGATATTCTGATGATTCTTTTTTTTTTTTTTTTTTTTTTTTTTTTAAATTAAAACGAAAGGACAGAAGTTGCTGACGTTTCGGTCGTAGACCGTCTTCAGGACTGATGACATAAAATGATATACAAATAAATACGTATAGAAAATGACCTCTCTGTGTGTGCGTGTGTGTGTGTGTGTGCGTGCGTGCGTGCGCGCGCGCGCGCGCGCGTTCACATGCGTGTATGTGTACGTGTCTGTATAATGCCTTTGCCTGCACACACACACACACAACACAAGCACGGGCACGGGTCTGTGTGCATACGCGCGCGCGCGCACACACACACACACACACACACACACACACACACACACACACACACACACACACGTCTTTAAAACACGCATTCTTCCGTTTACATATTTGCATCTAAACTTCATTTTCTGTACGTATTTACTTGTCTTTCATTTGATGTCATCCGTCCCGAAGACGGTTTACGACCGACACGTCGACAATTTCTGTTCTTTTTTTTCTGTGGAAAATTTGCTGTACATTTTCAAAGAAAGTTTTCTATGCTGGGTCACCGGGTTTTTAAGGTGGAGTGCTGGTAATTGTTTTAGGCCGGGGTCCAGGGGCCGCCTAGGCCCCGGTGGGGTCTAGGGGCAAAGCCCTGGTGGGGGACCAGGGGGGGCACAGCCCCCCGGCCGAAAATTGGTTTTTGACATTTTTAAAGCTGTTTCGTGGCAGCTACTGTGAACTGGGGAGACATTATTAATAGCGTTTTTTTAAGCCGAGGGGTGGGGGGTAGGTGGATGCTGTTGTACCAAAGCCCTCCCCCCCCCCCCCCCCGATCCGGCCCTGGAGAATCTTGGTGAGTGTGTACTTCACTTTTCTTCTGTTTCACCGAGTGTATCGCTGCTTCCTGGTCGTATCCCCCAGAGACCTCCGGTAGGCTATTGTGAGCTGGCAGACGGCTCACAACTGACTGACGCCCGTGCCTGCGCCACAAAGATGTCTGCAGAAGACCGCCCAGCCTGGCATTTTGCTGTCAGACAGGGCGTACAGAAAGCAGAGGAGGCGAGGACACATCCCTCGCTCAAAAGAGATCCAGGAGGAAGGACAGGCAACGGCAGCCGCAGCAGACATCATCGCTCACTCGCAGCAAATGCAGCAGATTGCCACTAGCGAGTCGGACTGTACAGCCACTCGCGAAAGTGCAGATAAACCCAACATACGGATGCTACACCATCGTCTCCCGAAGACGGAGGGATGCCGACGACGACGATGATCGCTGCTGCAGCAGCCAAGTTCATTTCTTTCAGCTGTTCCAATGACGCGTCTTCAACTCTAGCTACTTTCATGGCCTTTCTGTTGTTAGATTTCTTCCACTGTCGATGAGATTCTCACGCAAAGACTGCTCTGCGTCACCTCACCACTTCATCTTTTACCTCTCTAATCACGATCTTTCGCACAGTTTCAGTTCTGTAGCGAACTGTTTCGAAGTTTCGTCTTGTTCTCGTGCCGTGCTATAAAATTTGTAACGGGCGTTCTTGAAATCATAGTCATTCGTCAAACTTTCCTACCCGTGTTCTGTTAGTCTCTAAGTTGGAAAAAATTGCCTGCCCTTTTCTCCAACGCATAAGATCAGATATGTACACAAACTTCACTTCTGCCTCTCACAGGTCACTTGAATATGAAAGTCGTGTAGACTAGTAGGGACGTGAAAAAAAAGACATCACTAGATCCAGAAATGAACACCACCATCAATTAAAAAAAAAGAAAAACAAAGCCCAGTAAAAGTGCATACATCGGGGCCACGTGACCCCCCCCCCCCCCCCCCCCCCCCAAAAAAAAAAAAAAAAAAAAAAAAAGTGAAAGAAAAGAAAAGAGAATCTAAGGTCGCTGAACGAGAAGTTACGTCAACAGGCAAAGGTGACAAATGGATCGAACTGCCATGGCTATTGCATCCCCCGAACCGCCATCACGTCGCTTCGAATTTTCCGAGAGAGATTAAGGTGGGAGCTATGCCGAACGTTGAATTTCACATGAAACCGGGCAGACACTCGCAATAGTGAAAAATCTAGAGCGGTATACCTTAACAAGATCTCAGTTAGTCCCCACCCCCTTTTTTTTTTCTTTCTTTCTTTCTTTCTTTTTTCTTTTCCCAATTGCGCGCTGCCGAAGGGAAGACACAATTTGGAACTAACGTCCTTCTTCCGCGCACCGCCGGAATAAAGCAGTTTACAGAAACCTCTTTCCACTACGTCACGCTGCCTTTCTTTCCTCTTCCTTTATGTATAATTCATATGTGATCTCAGGAATGTAAATTTAGGAACAACATATTTGGTAAATTTTCTCTGTATTTCTAATACCAAAAAATAGCGCTTTTTTAAATGCTAATGTCAACTGATTTTCTTGCAGGTTGGAGAACCCACCATACATATAAACAGGAAAAAATAAAGGTAGCAAAGTCGCTCTGGAATTGTGTATTACTGCCGTGAGATCAGCCACAGTCAAAGAACTGACAACTGCTGTCAGGAAAAAAATGGCACAGAGACGAATGATGTCGTGGGGATTCTGTTTATTGACGGCTGTCGTTTTGACAGTTCCAACCGAATGTCAGAATGTTCGACCATCCACTCAGCCCGTCTCCTCTAGGGATGAGCCGTCTCAGTACCTGGCCAAAGATAATCGGTTCGATCGTGTTTTGAGCAACTCAACAGAAAGGACAACGGAAGCAAAGTCTCCAGTTCAGGTGTTAAACGACACAACAGAGAAGATAAAGGCTACAAAGTCTAAAGGTCAGGTTTGGAACGACAGTTCCACAGAAAGGACAACTCAAATGAAATCTGATGGTCAGGTTTTGAACAACGACTCGGAGGAAAGGACCATGGAAACAAAGTGCAAAAGTAATGTTTTGAACGGCTCTTCAACAGAGAAGGAAACGAAAACAAACTCGCAAAGTCAGGCTTTGAACGACGAACAAGCGGTAAACACAACGGAATTGAAGATTCAAACATCAACAGAAGTTTATGCTGCATCTGGTAAACCGACAGCAAAGAAATCAACACAAGTTGGCGCTCTTAACAACACAAAACACAAGACAAGGGAGCTGGGGACAGACCGAAAAAAACATTGGCTGTTGTCTCCGTCTGGTGTGCATAATACCTCCAGAGGTCATGAGCATGTTCCCACTGAAATGACTAACTACCCAGACAGCGACATGACTCTCGCCCTCCCTCTGACGGCAGAGATGCTATAGCCAATAACCAGCTAACAGCAGTCCCACCCCGTGATATTAGCGACAAGGAGACGGATGACATGGCTGAAGACATCATCACAGATGACACCCCTGCTTGACGGAGGTGGCCGAGCGGCTGGTCAGAGAGGCCAGCTGTGTTGGGGAGCAGTGGTCATGTAGCGGACGATGCGGACAGTTCCGACTCCTCCCCTTGCTCCTGGTCACCACCAGTGGCCACACTCTATCGTACCTTTTGCTACGATTACCATGAGCAATGCCTCCAGGCGGGATCCGGTTGCAGGGAGAATTTACCAACCGTTTAATGTAACTCAAGTGAACGGAACAATTATCCTGATTTCAAATACCGAGCCTCCAGAACCTTTTACAACCTCCTGCGTGGCTAGGAGCTCACGATGATAGTTCTGCACATGGCAAACTCCCAGAGCAACTGGAGATACCAGTTGGGCCAGTGTCCCTCAGGTCATGGCCCGACTCTCGCCTCTTGTCCTGAAAGAAACTGACCCTCAGCTTCAGAGGGACTGTGAGGCTGCCTCTCCCTTCCGACTGTCTGACGTCACACCGGTCACTGAACTCTGTTGACAGGTCTGATGTACAGGGCTTTCGAACGAACACTGTTTGTGCCTGCTGGCGGCAATAC
>JADBJO010004793.1:142500-150000 GCA_016801955.1 Conus betulinus | reverse complement strand
TGTGTTGTGGCGCGCGCGCGCGCGCATGTGGTGTGTGTGTGTGTGGTGTGTTGTGTGGTGTGTGTGTGTAATTAAATAACTTACGGAAAACAGAAGAAACAAATCGTGAAGGAGGTGAGAAATATAATACATGGAACATGGAACGTTATAAGTACAAAAAACGGACAAAAAAAAAGGGGGGGCGGGGGGGGGGGGGGGGGGCGGGAGGAGGCGGTGGGGATGAAGAGATGGGGGTGGGGATCGGTTGGGAGTGGAAGGGAGAAAGTGTGCCGATGGTTGGTGATTTGTCTGACCATATCTTCACTCACCTAATCCCACATGCCTGTTTACAATACGAACACAAGGGAGGGAATCACTCATTAGAATGACTATGAACTTAACACGATGAAAGAAACGTGAACAAGTGATAATGTTGGGACACGAGTTACTTTCTCCTATGCCCATTTTGAGCGATACCCGCTATCAACTACGTAACACATCTCTGGCTGTTGAAATAAGGGATGTGATAGCATCCGACGCCCCTAAAAGCCGATAAACTCCGTTTTCCTCGTTTACCTGAGGAAGACCACTCATTATCCCTCAAGAAACACACTGATGATATGGGGAAAACGGTTATCATCATTTATCCCTCAGGTTCCACAATATTGTTTTCCCTGTAACACATGTTTTCCTTGACCGACTACAACTATTACCGCCCACCCCACCCCTCTTTTTTTTTTTTAGCCAAGAGATCAAAGGTTTTTCCGTATTCTCTCCATGACAGGTGTCACGCCCATCAGTAATACGCGTGGTCAATGTTGGCACAGAAAAGGTTTCAGTCGATCCGGATGCCTCGTTCATGTCAGTACAGAAAGAGTGTCTTGTCATGAATGTGCCTGCAGTTACATCGGTATAGAAAGAAAGGGCGACATAGCGGTACGGCTGCGATAAACGTCAGTAGAGAATGGTGTACTAACGGCGTATGCCTGCAGTCATTCTAGAACAGAACCATGTCATCAGTATGCCTTCGGTCACATCAGCACAGAAAGATGCCCTGTCATCATGTACCTGCAGTTGTATCTGTACAGAAAGGTGACATAGATACTTCTGCAGTAATAATTTTATCACAGAAAGGCGTCCTTCAGTGCCTTCGTTCATGTCATCACAGACAGATGTCTGTCCCTGATGTGCCTGTATTGCTTATATCTGTACAGACAACGTGACATTGATAGATCTGCTGTAATGTCAGTACAGAAAGATATTAGGGATACCACCTTCAGAATTTTCTCACATAAAGGCGTCATCGGTATGCTCTGGTCTATCAGCAACGCAAAGATGCCTTGTCTCATCGAGTGTGGCCTGTCAGTTACTTCTGTACACAAAGGTGACATCTAGATACACCTGGCAGTAATATCAGTACAGAAAGAGTTCATCTGTACGAATTTTCCAGACATGTCAGTACGGGAATGAGGCACGATGTTGTAAGTATGCTTCATTACACTGGTACAGATAGGCGCATTGCCATTAGTATGTCTGCGGTTACGTCCAGTAGAAAACAGTGTCATGGGGGACGTCGAGTCAGCCATGTTTAAAGTCTTGTCAGAATAGAAACACTTCATGTCACCTGCCTCCGTGTCAGTTCCGAGAGATGTCATCATATGCTTGAAGTCATGTCAGTGCGAAGAGATGTCTACATCAATTGTGGCTTGAAGTCATGTCAGTTGCGAAGAGATGTCATCAGTATGGTTGAAAGTCAAGTCAGTGCGAAGAGATGTCATCGGTATGCTTGAAGTCAACGTCAGTGCGAAAGAGATGTCATCACAGTATGCTGAAGTCAAGTCAGTGCCGAAGAGATGTCATCGGTATGCCTTGAAGTCATGTCATACAGGGAGATGACATCAGACATGCTTGCAGTCATGTTAGTACAGAAAGGCATCTTGCCGTCAGTAACTTGCTGTCGTGTCTGTACATAGAGGTATAATGCCATCAGTACGTTTGCTGGACAGGATAAGAATCACCAGGAGCCACACAGCCTTGAAGATAGTTGGCCGGCAGAAGCACTCAGTGCCTGAGGACATGGAGATGTAGCGCAGCACGTCTCCTGGGAAGCATCGCTTTTCAGTGAAAGTCTCAATGGCTGCTCTGTAGAGGGCGTCCTGGAAACAGATCCCTGACCCAGCCCCCGAACCCCAGCTGCCAGAGATGACTCACCACCCTGCTGGCCACCGCTTTTTCCTCCTTCACCTGGTACTCTCCTTGGGATTTCTCATCGAGGTCTGCGAACCGACAGACCACGAAGTGATCCCATTCTCTGACACGTGAGTGGCCAGCTCGCAGGTTCCCAGCTCACAGGCTTCTCTGCCAGTTCCAAACCTCCCTGGGGCCTCTTTAATCAATGGCATTCATGATGGCTTTCTCTAGTGGGAAACGTTGGAGGCGGACGAATTTGAGGGGATGGCAAGGAAGTACTCCAACACTGACTGCAGGTTACAGCGAGTGGTTATTGGAGGCAGCCATCAGACAGATGGTCACAGCAGACGTGTAAGGGACAAACCTGTCTGTGCAGATACCATCATGCATGACACTGTAGGGACCACAGACTGCGTCATGCAGCTGTCATCATCACATCGCAGCTGTTTCCACATCACCTGTCCCTGCCCGGGGGAATTATCTTCCAATACTTCCATCGCTTTCTCGTTGGTCCATCGACCACGACTGGCTGCTAACGCTCCAAGACAAGAGGTGGTGAATGTCGCGCTATGGGAAACGTATCTGGGCCAGAGCTGTTTTTTGTCAGGAATCACACACTCCAATGATTGTGCCAGAGTTTTTAGGTGAGCGAAGGTAAGCACCGTGTTGTTAGTGCCATGTTTTTCATTTGCTGCGATCTTGACAAGATCACAGTATAAACACACTGCACATTTGTTGTAAAACCTATACATATTTGGAAGCAGATTGAACATTTCTACGAAGGAGAGATAGCTCTGGCACTGATGTAGTTTATTGTCTCCTTTCGTGGGTTTCAACCTGACATGCAGGGCAAGTGTCGGGGTAAAGGTCTGTTTTAACCTGGTGTACAGGGATATTTAGGATAGCCGTTGGGATGTTCCCAAAGCACCATTTTCATAACCATACCTTGCAAGTATGTGACAAACTCAGAAGCAGTCGTGAACTGTGGTCCGGTTTTTCCTCGATGGGGCACATACAGCTTGGGCAACCCAGCGGAAAAAGGGAGGATAAGTGGCATCACCGCGTATGGTCTCTCTCATCCAGGCGGCCTCTGGCTCCAGGACATAATTGTGACAGGCATGGAACTGCCAGTATTGCCGCCAGCAGGCACAACAGTTGTTCGTTCCGAAAGGCCAGACCTGTCACAGAGTCAGTGACCGGTGTGGACGTCAGACAGTCGGAAGGGAGAGGCAGCCTCACAGTCCCTCTGAAGCTGAGGGTCAGTTCTTCAGGACAAGGAGCATAGATGAGTCGGGCCATGACCTGAGGGACACACTGGCCAACTGGTATCTCCAGTTGCTCTGGGAGTTTGCCATGTCAGAAACTATCATCGTGAGCTCCTAGCCACGCAGGAGTTTTGTAAAAGGTCTGGAGGCTCGGTATTTGAAATCATGATAATTGTTCCGTTCACTTGAGTTACATTAAACTTTGGTGAAATTTCTCCCCTGCAACCCCGGATCCGCCCTGGAGGCATTGCTCATGGTAATCGTAGCAACAGGTACGATAGATGTGGCACTGGTGGTGACAGGAGCAAGGGAGGATTCCGGAACTGTCCGCATCGTCCGCTACATGACCACTGCTCCCCAACACGCTGGCCTCTCTGACCAGCCGCTCGGCCACCTCCGTCAAGCAGGTGTCACCTGTGATTAGTGTCTTCAGCCATGTCATCCGTCTCCTTGTCGCTAATATCACGGGGTGGACTGCTGTTAGCTGGTTATTGGCTATAGCATCTGCGTCAGAGGGAGGGCGAGAGTCATGTCGCTGTCTGGGGTAGTTAGTCATTTCAGTGGGAACATGCTCATGACCTCTGGAGGTATTATGCACACCAGACGGAGACAACAGCCAAATGTTTTTTTCGGTCCTGTCCCCAGCCTCCCTTGTCTTGGGTGTTTGTTGTTTAAGAGCGCCACATTGTGTTGATTTCTTTGCTGTCGGTTTACCAGATGCAGCATAAACTTCTGTTGATGTTTGAATCTCAATTCCGTTGTGTTTACCGCTTGTTCGTGCGTTCAAGAAGCCTGACTTTGCGAGTTTGTTTTCGTTCACATTCTCTGTGCGAAGAGCCGTTCAAAACATTACGTTTTGCACTTTGTTTCCATGGTCCTTTCCTCCGAGCGTTGTTCAAAACCTGACATCAGATTTCATTTTGAGTTGTCCTTTCTGTGGAACTGTCGTTCCAACACTGACCATTTAGACTTTGTAGCCTTTATCTTCTCTGTTGTGTCGTTTAACCACCTGAACTGGAGACTTTGCTTCCGATTGTCCTTTCGTTGAGTTGCTCAAAACACGATCGAACCGATTATCTTTGGCCAGGTACTGAGACGGCTCATCCCTAGGGAGACGGCTGAGTGGATGGTCGAACATTCTGACATTCGTTGGAACTGTCAAAACGACAGCCGTCAATAAACAGAATCCCCACGACATCATTCGTCTCTGTCACATTTTTTTTTCCTGACAGCAGTTGTCAGTTCTTTGACTGTGGCTGATCTCACGGCAGTAATACACAATTCCAGAGCGACTTTGCTACCTTATTTTTTTCCTGTTTATATGTAATGGTGGGTTCTTCCAAACCTGCAAGAAAATCAGTTGACATTAGCATTTAAAAAAGCGCTATTTTTTTGGTATTAGAAATACAAGAGAAAATTTACCAAATATGTTGTTCTAAATTTACATTCCTGAGATCACATATGAATTATACATAAAGGAAGAGGAAAGAAAGGCACGTGACGTAGTGGAAAGAGGTTTCTGTAAACTGCTTTATTCCGGCGGTGCGCGGAAGAAGGACGTTTAGTTCCAAATTGTGTCTTCCCTTCGGCAGCGCGCAATTGGGAAAAGAAAAAAAGAAAGAAAGAAAGAAAGAAAAAAAAAGGGGTGGGGACTTACTGAGATCTTGTTAAGGTATACCGCTCTAGATTTTTCACTACTGCGAGTGTCTGCCCGGTTTCATGTGAAATTCAACGTTCGGCAAAGCTCCCACCTTAATCTCTCTCGGAAAATTCGAAGCGACGTGATGGCGGTTCGGGGGATGCAATAGCCATGGCAGTTCGATCCATTTGTCACCTTTGCCTGTTGACGTAACTTCTCGTTCAGCGACCTTAGATTCTCTTTTCTTTTCTTTCATTTTTTTTTTTTTTTTTTGGGGGGGGGGGGGGGGGGGGTCACGTGGCCCCGATGTATACACTTTTCTGGGCTTTGTTTTCCTTTTTTTAATTGATGGTGTGTTCATTTCTGGATCTAGTGATGTCTTTTTTTCACGTCCCTACTAGGCTACACGACTTTCATATTCATGTGACTGTGAGAGGCAGAAGTGAAGTTGTGTACATATCTGATCTTATGCGTTGGAGAAAAGGGCAGGCAATTTTTTCCAACTTAGAGACTACTAACAGAAACACGGGTAGGAAAGTTTGACGAATGACTATGATTTCAAGAACGCCCGTTACAATTTTTTACAGCACGGCACGAGAACAAGACGAAACTTCGAAAAAACAGTTCGCTACAGAAAACTGAAACTGTGCGAAAGATCGTGATTAGAGAGGCAAAGATGAAGTGGTGAGGTGACGCAGAGCAGTCTTTGCGTGAGAATCTCATCGACAGTGGAAGAAATCTAACAACAGAAAGGCCATGAAAGTAGCTAGAGTTTGAAGACGCGTCATTGGAACAGCTGAAAGAAATGAACTTGGCTGCTGCAGCAGCGATCATCGTCGTCGTTCGGCATCCCTCCGTCTTCGGGAGACGATGGTGTAGCATCCGTATGTTGGGTTTTCTGCACTTTCGCGAGTGGCTGTACAGTCCGACTCGCTAGTGGCAATCTGCTGCATTTGCTGCGAGTGAGCGATGATGTCTGCTGCGGCTGCCGTTGCCTGTCCTTCCTCCTGGATCTCTTTTGAGCGAGGGATGTGTTCCTCGCCTCCTCTGCTTTCTGTACGCCCTGTCTGACAGCAAAATGCCAGGCTGGGCGGTCTTCTGCAGACATCTTTGTGGCGCAGGCACGGGCGTCAATCAGTTGTGAGCCGTCTGCCAGCTCACAATAGCCTACCGGAGGTCTCTGGGGGATACGACCAGGAAGCGCGATACACTCGGTGAAACAGAAGAAAAGTGAAGTACACACTCAACCAAGATTCTCCAGGGCCGGATCGGGGGGGGGGGGGGGGAGGGCTTTGGTACAACAGCATCCACCTACCCCCCACCCCTCGGCTTAAAAAAAAGCTTTAATTAATGTCTCCCAGTTCACAGTAGCTGCCACGAAACAGCTTTAAAATGTCAAAACCAATTTCGGCCGGGGGGCTGTGCCCCCCCTGGTCCCCCCACCAGGGCTTTGCCCCTAGACCCCACCGGGGCCTAGGCGGCCCCTGGACCCCGGCCTAAAACAATTAACCAGCACTCCACCTTAAAAAAACCCGGTGGACCCAGCATAGAAACTTTCTTTGAAAATGTACGACAGAAATGCAGTTAGATGCAAATATGNACTTGGCTGCTGCAGCAGCGATCATCGTCGTCGTCGGCATCCCTCCGTCTTCGGGAGACGATGGTGTAGCATCCGTATGTTTGGGTTTATCTGCACTTTCGCGAGTGGCTGTACAGTCCGACTCGCTAGTGGCAATCTGCTGCATTTGCTGCGAGTGAGCGATGATGTCTGCTGCGGCTGCCGTTTGCCTGTCCTTCCTCCTGGATCTCTTTTTGAGCGAGGGATGTGTTCCTCGCCTCCTCTGCTTTCTGTACGCCCTGTCTGACAGCAAAATGCCAGGCTGGGCGGTCTTCTGCAGACATCTTTGTGGCGCAGGCACGGGCGTCAATCAGTTGTGAGCCGTCTGCCAGCTCACAATAGCCTACCGGAGGTCTCTGGGGGATACGACCAGGAAGCAGCGATACACTCGGTGAAACAGAAGAAAAGTGAAGTACACACTCACCAAGATTCTCCAGGGCCGGATCGGGGGGGGGGGGGGAGGGCTTTGGTACAACAGCATCCACCTACCCCCCACCCCTCGGCTTAAAAAACGCTATTAATAATGTCTCCCCAGTTCACAGTAGCTGCCACGAAACAGCTTTAAAAATGTCAAAACCAATTTTCGGCCGGGGGGCTGTGCCCCCCCTGGTCCCCCCACCAGGGCTTTGCCCCTACCCCACGGGGCCTAGGCGGCCCCTGGACCCCGGCCTAAAACAATTACCAGCACTCCACCTTAAAAACCCGGTGACCCAGCATAGAAAACTTTCTTTGAAAATGTACAGCAAATTTTCCACAGAAACAAAAGAACAGAAATTGTCGACGTGTCGGTCGTAAACCGTCTTCGGGAC
>JADBJO010004793.1:132500-140000 GCA_016801955.1 Conus betulinus | reverse complement strand
AAAGAAAACCGAACTCGCGTCTATGCGCATCACACACACACACACACACACACACACCGTCGGCTGGGCTATAAGCAACATTATCCTCTCTCTCTCTCTCTCTCTCTCTCTCTCTCTCTCTCTAACTTATATGCCTACACTCACTCACCGTGAAAAGAATCCAGCAGCCTTACAAACAATGAAGCTCGGAGACCGCACCGCCAGCCAAATGGACATGAAGTCACCATTGGACATGGCAGAGATCACCCCAAAGACCTGCGCTGTCCCATCAACAGCACTCTCTGCCGACTGAGCGTGCGTTCTCTCTGTCCAGCTTCTCTCGCACTTCCCTCGTGCTTGCTTGTAAGTGAGCCACTGCCACTCCCTGTAGGTGACGCTCTTGATTTTATAGTGACGTTGTTGCCACGTGTGACGCCAGCGCTCTGGGCGTGGTTGATGAGATTCGGAGTCGGAAATTTCCGGAACGGCGACTTTCCAGTTTTCAGCTGAGAGAAAATGATGCAGATGTTTCCTAGTAGGGCTGGATGTGTCCTGCTTATTTCCCAAAAGACGTATGACAGACATCGAGCTCTTCATAATAAACCCTGAGGAAGTTTAAATGGCATGAGAGGCGTGTGATCATATTGTATAATTCGTAAAACAGACAGACGTGAAAAACAAAATGTACGCAACACAGCATTCAACTCAGCTTTGTTGTTGTAGGCCAAAGGTAAGAAAGGAAATCTATTCTAAATATGTGCCATTACTATTTTATGTTTCCCATGCACCATACATTGTCATCTGCTTGGTCCTTTGATGTATGTGTTATTCATACTGTCCGATAGCCAGTCATACTGCTTTTGTACATGACCTCCTCGTGGTCACCCACCAGAACTTTCCGCACAGTGTTCAGCTTCTGGGTATAGGTACACATGCCTAATACGGAGGCATTAGCTGACAGATTCTACCCAACAAACTGGGATACAGATTCAATATCAAAGAGTATGTAGCTGTTGTGACGAATTGTCACCACCGCATCCACTCCTCCACCCACCCTCTTGTACAAATACACACGCCATCCTCCCCCCTCCCCCCCCCCCCCCCACACACACACACACATACACTCTTTCTCTCTCCCTTTTGTCTCACAAACGGCAGTACAGATTTTAAAGCTATGCCAGCTCTCCCTTCTCAACCCCCCCCCCCCCCCCCCCCACACACACACACACACACACACACACACACACACACACACACACACACACACACACACACACACACTCCCCGCTCCCTGCTTTATATACATTGTTACGGACAAAGATTACGTCACTTTCCAAATGCTTGCTCGCCCCATTCTGTCTGTCTGTCTGTCTGTCTGTCTCTGTCTCTCTCTCCCCTCCTCCTCCTCCTCCCCTTTCGCTTCTCTCGTTTCTTTTTTCCCCTCTCATTCTCTGTTTTGTTTTGTTTACTTTCTCGCTTGCTTGCACGATTGTTTTCAATTATTTGTGAGTTTCCTGTGTGTCTTGTTTGTTTCTTGTAAGACGTCAGTGTCGCAGACCGATTGAGTACAGTGTAAATGTGAAAACTGCAATGGCCTCGTGCACTTGTCTCTCTGCTCACTTGGCTCTTTGACTTTCTGGCACTGTTACAGTCACTACATTCTTGTGCCACGCGCCTTCGTTTTCTTAACACTACAACTGCTTTCCACTAAACGTCATTCTCTTGACTCTATATTCACTTTCCACAAAACTTCATTTTCCAAGTCTGCATTCGTATGCCACAAAACGCCATTCTCACCACTCTACATTCACATCCCTGCATGTCTTCATTTTCACAGCTATGTTTCCACATCCCACGAAACATCATTGTCACAACTCAATATTCACATCCCACAAATCTTCATTTTCTCATCTCTATATTTGCATCCCAAAAGATATCGCCCCAAGAACTAGGCATTCATATCATACAAGTCTTCATCTTAACTGACTCTGCACAATCCTTCATTCTCATGACTCACATTTCGTTCCCACAGTTTCACTTCAAGTCCAAAGGTTTCGTTTTCTAACACAGAGCATAAAGACAACCCACGGCCGGAAGACGGGCTATGGTTCACGAGATTACCGGACGTCCCCAGCCACGATACCGGCAAAGTAATTTCCGGTTATTTTCCCAACGGAAACATTGCACACATACAGCCTTTTGATTATTAATCTATTACGTAGACATGCGTTTGTTATGCAGATTAGGCTGATGATGAATAGGAGGCTGGTCGATTTCTCTTCAGGATGTTTTTCCACATTTCTCGCTTGCTGAAGAGCGACATCAGTACTGGTGAATCAGGTCTTCATTTTCAGTGGCTCCCCACAGTTAAGGGCGAAATGTCTATGAAATACCGTCTTCAGTCTCTCTTTTCTGTGCGGACACACGCACGCGTGTTTGTGTGTGTGTATGTTGTTGTTGTTGTTGTTGTTCTTCAATTTAACGTCTTCCCACTTAACGTGATTACAGACAGACTCTGTGTGTGTGTGTGTGTGTGTGTGTGTGTGTGTGTGTGTGTGTGTGTGTGTGTGTGTGTGTGTGTGTGCGTGCGTGCGTGCGTGTGTGTGTGTGAGTGTGTGTGTGTGTGTGAGCGTGTGTGTGTGTGTGTGCGTGTGTGTGCGCGCGCGCGCGCGCACATACGCGCTCGCACGCACGCGCGCGTGTGTGTATACGTGTGCGTGTGTGTGTGTGTGTGTGTGTGTGTGTGTGTGTGTGTGTGTGTGTGCGTGCGCACATGTGGGGGGGGGGGGGGGGGGGGGCAGTGGGCAGGTCCTTTGGACTTGTACGGGAAGCTGGGCGTTCCCGCCCCAGAGTCTCCACTATCTTGCAAGCATATTGCAAGCATAGCTGGTCAGTTGAAGGGTCACCGACCCTCAATTCTAGGGCTTGTCTACCTTGTATGCGAGGCTGAACTCGGCGGACTGCGCGGAAGAAACCACTATGGTTCAACAGGCAGAAAGGTGATTTCCAGCAACGCGTTGTGGAGCGCACAGGGCGTGTCGAGACTCAAAAACACGTCACGGTTATCCACTGCACCCCAATCTATCTTCAGCCGTCTCGACTTTGTCTTGCCACTGGACACAGATGGACTGAGGCAAGAGAGCGAGGCTAACGACGCGCAACTCTCACTCACTATAATCCAAGTCTAGCGCAAGTCATGACTTCAAACCCCACGGCGCAACCTCAGGCCCTGTGGCGATGGGCAAGTGGCAAAGGCAGCAGGTGTGGACACACTGGGAGCTGTCAGTCACGAGCCTGCACACAGGCGGCCCAGGGCATGTGGTCGCTATCTACTGGACGAATGTAGAAGTGGAGTTCGGCAGCCCCCTGAGTGTCTGAGCAGCCCTTTTTAGGACCGCACTGCTCACCTCCATAGCAAGAGGAAGGGGCTAGAAAAGGTGCCCTAAACATTGCCTGCTTCACCTTACCCTGGCCAGCAAACCATGGCTGGCGGGGTGTCCCTCCTGGCGGTCGAACTACGAAGAAAACTAAAACAAAGGTGCTCAACCTCGGCACGCGGAACGTGCGAAACTCTACTGGACAACGCCAAGGCAGACAGACCAGAGCGAAGAACTGCACTGGTCGCCAAAGAACTTGCTCGCCACAACGTTGACATAGCAGCACTTAGCGAAACACGCCTAGCGGACAAAGGCCAACTCACAGAATGTGGACAACAAGCAAATGCTTATGATGTGCTCAGTGTTGAAAAATTTAACAACAAAAACACATCGGCGGATTGCATAAACAACATTGACACTTAAGACAGAAAGAAAAATTGTGAATATCAAAAATGGGAAAATTTGTAGAAATCTTAATTTAAATTAAAAGACAGGAAAGAAGATAGAACAGATCAGTAGAGTCCAACAGCGATGCAAACAGACAATCTACACAACAAATACCATGATTCCCAGTGCGCCGAACTTACACAAATTTGAAGAGAGAGAGAGAGAGAGAGAGAGAGAGAGAGAGAGAGAGAGAGAGAGAGAGATGCGTCCGTCGTCCGTCCCCCCAAACACTAAAGAGCCCAGCCCTGTGTCGCGGTGGGTCTAATGCAAAGTCATCAACTGAGGGAGTACTAAACCGCCTTATACAGCCGTCCGAGAGCCTACTTGGCAGCAACCTCAACGGGAAGAAGAAGAAAAAGAAGGAGAAAAACAAGAAGATAAACAAGCATAAGGAGATGAACAAGATCAGGGAGAACAAGTACCTGAGGAAGATGAGGAAGAAAAACTAATTCGCTATGAAATTAAAAACGTTTACTTTGGGCGATAAAAACGGTGCACAGTTATGAAAATTCTTTTCGTTTTCTTCCCTGGTTAATTTTGGTCACCAAAAAGAAGTGTGTGAGTATCAATACAGTTAGGATTGAGAGTGAATATGTATTTGTTCTTATCTGTATGTAATTTGAACAATCTAACAGATAGTGCTCTGTGTTTTCTGTGTGATGGCCACACGCACATTTTGGATCAGCCAGTAGATGTCTATTGTGTAAATCGTGATTAATGTTACTCATTCCTAAGCGTAATCTACAATGGTTTATTTGGTCCTGCCTCGATCCAATGTAGTAGTAGGAGGGAACAGTAGTGTCTGACGTAGTCAGAAAACGTTTAAATTGGCTGATAGAGTTTGTTGACTTAATGTCGTCTGGAAGGTTGTTCCACAAAAATGACTGTACTAGGTAAAAATGATTTTTTATATAATTCGGTTCTAAATCGTGGCACTGTTCTTTCTAGTGGCCGACGCCTATGGTAACGATTTTGGTCCGAGACTAGAGAAGGGAGCAGATCAGCTAAATAGTTTGGACAAACGCCATTAACCATTTTATGAAATTGTATCAGCTTGTGTCTTTTCGTCGTCTTTCTTGTAATGAACAAAAAGCCGGACTCTTCGTATAATTTCTGGTGACTTGTTCCCTTAACTCCACCAATGATGATACGAATTGCTTCTAGGTGTAGCTTTTCTAACATGATTGACTGAGTATCTGTGCAGTTATCCCACAAAAAAATGTCTGCATAGTCAAAATGGGGTAAAATAAAGGATTTGTACATCGTCTCCAACGTGTTTCTAGTTAGTCTGTATTTGTATTTTTTAAGACACGCAATTAACATATTCACTTTGTTGGCTATGAATTGGATGTGTTCGTCCCACTTGCAGTTGTCTTGAAAAGTTACTCCTAAATGTTTGTGAGATTTGGACGGTTCTAAGGTCTTCCTTCCAAATGTAAGTGGTAAAATTTGGCACTGATCACGGTAATATTGACGAGTTCGGTTTTGTTCTCGTTAAAGTTAATTTTCCAAAGTTTAGCCCAACAGGCAACTTTCTGGAGGTCAGAATTTAAGATTTCTCCTCTGATGTGTGCATCATTTAAGGCGAGCGATAAACTAGTATCGTCGGCAAACAATTTAATTGTTGCCTGGATTCCATTTACAATGTCATTAATGTATAACAAAAACAGTAAAGGACCAAGGACAGATCCTTGGGGAACACCTGCTGGAATTCTTTTCATCAGACTTTTCGCTTTTATTACTACTGATTGTTGTCTGTTATGTAGGTAATCGCGAAAAAAGTCCAGTAATTCCCTCTGATCCCCACTGCTGCTAACTTTAGTAAAAGTCCTCTGTGCCAGACACGATCAAAAGCTTTTGAGATATCAAAGTAGATTGTTTGTGTTGTGATCCCACGATCAAAAGAGGAACAAAGATAATTATATGTGTCCAGAAGCTGGTTGACTGTGGAATCACCTGGTGTAAAACCTGATTGCAAAGGAGTGATGACTTCATTTCTTTTTAAGAATGCGTACACATGTTTGTGGGACACATCTCTCAAGAGTTTTACCAACACAGCTAAGGAGGGAGATTGGGCGGTAATTATTACACAGTTCTCTTGGTCCTTTTTTGTGAATAGGTGAAACACATGCTGTCTTCCATAAGGACGGAAATTTACCTTCGTTCAAGCATTTATTAAATAACTGAGTAAGAGGACTAGCTATAACATTTACTGCACATATAAGCAGTTTGTTGTGGGATGAGGTCTGGACCAGATGATTTTGTCTTGTCGAGATTTCTAACAACTGATATGATATCGTCTTCAGTAAGTACAATTTCATTAATTTCATAATTGGCAAACAACATCTGTGGTAGTTCGTCATCGTCGTCGTCGAGAGTGGATTGTTCTATGAAAAAGTTATTTAGTATATCGGCTTTGTCTTTATTAGAATAATACATTGTGCCGTTGACATTAAAGGAGGAATGTCATCACTGTTAATACCCTTTTTGTTGAAAAAAGAACGAACTAGTTTCCACCAATCCTTTTGGCCAAAGTTTAGTGGATCTGATGCCTTGTCATCAATCTCTTTATAAAACTCAGCCTGTCGTTCTCTTTCTTTTGCTGTGACATAATTCCGAATTGTCTAAAACTATGCCAGTCTTCCGGCAAATCCGTTTGTTTAGCCTTTGTGTGAATATTTTTACGCTTTGCTATTAAGAGTCGTATTTCATCAGTCATCCAAGGTACATCATTTGGGTAGACTGTAATAATTTTAGTTGGCATACACTGTTTAGCTAGACTCATGAAAGTATCAGTAAAGTGCTCAACGGTTTCGTCAACAGTTCTCATATTTAAAATGTATTGCCAGTCGACAAGTTGTAACAATCGACAAAATTCGTCTCTGTTAAGTTTATTGTAATTAAATATAGTTCTTTTGAAATTGCTATTGTTTTTAATTGCGTTTTTAAGGTGCAAACATGGAATACTGTGATCGCTAAGGACTGCGGGTAGGACTTGAATTGATTCAACTAAATCGGGGGTTTGGGTAATGACCAGGTCTAGACAAGTTGATGTAGTGTCGGTGATTCGGGTTGGTTCAGTAACTAACTGGTGAAGACTGTGTAACTGAATGATTTCTGTTAGGTGTCGAGAGGGGTTGTTCAGGTAGTCTGTGTTAAAGTCACCCAGTACAAAGAACGGTAGAGCTGTGGTGTTTACTTTCCTAAAACTGTCTCTCACAAGATCCCAATAGCGTATCAGCGCATTGGGTGGACGATAAAAAAGAACCTATTAGAATACTCTTCTGGTTTAATTTGGTTTCAACCCAAACGGCTTCTAATTCATGGACTTGGAGATCCGGGCGAGGCTTACAATATAACGAGTTTCGAACGTAAACGGCTACTCCTCCGTGGGGATCATTAGCTCGGTCACACCGGACTGGGGGATGAAAATTGGGTAGGCATACTGAATCATTTAATACAGACTCAGAAAGCCATGTTTCAGACAAAGTAATTATGTCGAATTCTCTAGATTCGGCTTCCAAAAGAGTAAGTTTATTTCTTAAACTTTGAACATTACTATGGATTACACAAAGATTTGTTTTGTTTGTGGGCCCAGGATTCAAACCAATGTCATTAGATAAGATAAGAAATAACTCCGTCAGTGTGGAAATATGTCGTTGACATTGTGAGGTTTTAGGTGCCTACCGTCGACTCT